>JBCFYV010000012.1:32772990-32801063 GCA_039000515.1 Timema cristinae | reverse complement strand
CACCGACCGAGATTCGAACCTCGATCTCCCTGTCCTCAGCAGTCGAGCTCAACACAAGTGTGTTAGCCATCTACGCCACCGAGGCGGGTAAAGGTCATTAAAAATATATTTAATTATTAATGGCAATTTTTAATAATTTAAATCTTCAATAGGTCTTGATGATTTTACTGATCAGTACATCATCTTCCTATGAAAATATGTGCCTCGTTACAGTGTCACTATATGTTGAGTTAAACGATTTTGTTAACATTTCCATCACCAGTTTATGTGTAATAAACAGTTGTTAGATTTTCTGTTGCAATTTGTGTGAGGTTTACCCATAATATTTCACAAAATGCCTATACTATTTTATATGATTTTATCCATCTCTCCTGTACCTTCTTACAAATATAACAAAATGTAGCTAAAAGAGGTTTTCTTTAATGATATGTGTTTACTATTGTGTAGTATTCACTTTAAATAACAATTCTTCAAAGCATTATTTGCGAATTTCATATCTTTGTTAGTCACAGAGCTGTGGAGTCAGTACACCAAGCCTTTGATACCTCTATTTTTCTATTGTATGACTGACTCCAACTCAGACTCCTCCATAAATGGCTAAAATAAACCATGATTTAGATTGGAAGAATAGTTTATGGAATTAAAACATACTCGTATTTCTTTGAGCCAACATTGAAAACATTTAACCCCTTCAGTGTGAAGTATTTTGTGAATTTAGTGTTGATATAATATCAAGTTATTTATGAAAATTCAGGGCTTTTTTTTTTTTCATTTTTGAATTCTTTATATTAAACGCAATTAAAAATGTTTATTTTATATTTTTTTAAATTATATATTTCTCAAAAAACAAAAATATATATATAGTATGTACTAAGTATAGCTGGAACCCACAATCTGTAAAAATATTTGAAAATTATAAGCCTAAAGCATACTAGTGGGAAATACCAATATAATTATTAAAAAAACCTAACAACCAAACCCTAAACCATTTATTTATTAATGTGAACAAAGTAGAAAGCTAAACAAACATTTATGCTTATATTTTCTAAGATTCAGATTCTAAGCTAAAATGAAGATTTGGATCCAATCAATGTGGATTCGACCCATCTCTAACACATTAAATTTGCTTGAATGGCCTCCACACCCCTCTGACAGTCAATCCTTTCCACATCAAGTCATTTTTTTTAACAATGAATTTGTTAGTTCATACATATTAATAAAGACACAGAATTCTCAATGAAAAACAAACTACAAATATTATTTATAGTGAAAAAAATTCTTGGAATAAAGTTAATTACAATTACCTAACATGATAAAAAATTAAGATAGTAGAAACAACAAACAAATTATTTTTAGAATGAAGACAAAAATTAACATTCAATCACAAAACTTTATCAATCTTTTCATTTCAAATTCTAAAACTTCAGACTCTTCCTTTGCTTTCTGCACAGCTGTTTTTCTTTTTGCTTCTAATTTCCTTATTTCATTCAAACTTTGGACATGAGTGAAGAATGACCCTGAACACGGGACAACTCTTGGATAGTTCAATCCCTAACCCTCCGAAAGTATGAGTAGTAATGTAATTTTGTATTGCTCATCAATTTCTAAGTTTGTAGTTTATTGGAGTTTTATGAAAATTCTAAATACAATATAAATTCTGTTTTAATGTACTTAAGAGAGTTCAATGTTAAAAATTATATTGAAATCTCCTGTTGCAGACTTCAATCTGAGCCTCTAAAGGCAGAAACACCTTCCTTGCTCAAAATAAATGTTGGGTGTGGCCCTCATATAATACTTTTAAGGCAAAAAATAATGTGAGTTATTCTAAACGACAAACTTTTCTAATAACATGTTTACATTAAGTAATTAGCAATGTCTTAAGATGTAAGTCAACAAAATACAGTATTAGTTTTAAAGGACTAAAGCTTAGTGAGGCAAGAAGCCAGCACTCCCATTTTCAGTTTGCATATGGGTAAATTGATGCAAACCGCCACAGCCAGCATTTCACTTAATAAGAAGATTCCTGTGTCCAGGTGTCACTTTTAAACTTTCAGAATATGATATATTGATGGAGAATTCCTCAATATAAAGCATAAATAATAGCTTCGGCTATTTGATTCTTAAATATGCAATCCCTTACAATTATAATAATTGTACAAGTGGCAGCATGAAGCTAAATCCGAGTTGAAGGTGGCTAAGTTATCTGATAGCTTGTGATCTTAATAAAATAAATCATACATTAGTAACTGATGATTTCCACACATTCATCATAGACTCTGCCTTAAAATATGAGTGAAGAATGACCCTGGGCCACAGAGAAGAAAAGAACAGAGCCACAGCCACTAGGTTAAAAATGTTGCACTCCTTTTCGAGGCTTTACTCCTTCAACGTTGGGATCGCTAGGTGCGACCCCCAGTGACTACAGCGCAATCAAGTGAGCATTTTGTAAACGACTCACTTTAAACTCAAATGTACTAGAAGGCGGATAGAAAATATGAGCTCCTGTCTGCTGGCAGTCACCGAGAAAGCTTCAGGTAGCGCCCTCCTCCATCTCTAACCCCCCACCCCCTCGTCATAAGTACCCTAATCCTGCCACACAAATAAGTTTACTCTGACTGCACATTACAAAGAAAACTTGAAACACAATTAACCTTTTTTTTTAACTACAGGACTGGCTGTCAACTGCAATTATTTATTAAGGAGCATTGAGAAGAATTGCAGACTTTTAGAAATACCAATTTATTTAACTAGTGGTTAGATAAATTCTAATATTGTTTTCAACAAAATGAGGCTGAAAGTTCTGACTAATTAAATAGTTTAAATTTTAATTATAAAGTGATTTTTAAATGTGTTATATCTTCTATAGAACCCCACAAATTGTGACCCTATTAAAACATGACTATTTGATAGAGGAAGGCTAGATACCATACCGTGTGGCCACCAATGCAGGTCTATAATATTTATTTGATGCTATGTATTTAAAATCATTAATGTATACTTGAAATAATTTAAAAACTGGTAATTTACCGGTGTAAATTAAAATTCACACACTTAAGTAATAAAAGTTAAATAGTTTTAAGGGTCTCTGTTATTTAAAATTGCGTATTAAACACTGAAGTTAAATTATTGTATTTTGTGTGAGTACTTATCTTAAAAGTTAGCAAGCTTTCTTTTATGAATTACTAGCAGTCCTGCACGGCATTGTCCGTGGCCCCTTGTGGCATAATAATTATATAGACCCCCCCCACCCCCCCCCCCCATGGTACCCGTATCTCTGAAACGTAATTCTAAAACAGAAAATATTTTATCCAAAAATTTGTTTAAAATATCACAATTAAAAAGATAATTGAAAATCTAAAAATCCTGCTTCAAGGTGCAATCGGACCACCTTCCGTCCACCCATGTTAAAAATGTCAGATCTCTGCGTGCTGTATATTTGGCTATCATCGCACACAAACAAACAATTCCTTTTATTATCATAGACTATGATGTAACATTGTGGCTTATAAAATACGGCTGTAGGCTATTCTAGTCCATTAAATTATTGATGTCACCTTTCAGGGTAAACCGATTGTTGGCTACATAGATATTATTTTTATACGTGAGATACAAAATAAATAGGTATCTCAAAATGATTTACTATTTAACATATTTGGTTATTAAATGAATGGTTTTTAAATAGGAGCTAACGAGTATGAAACTATACACATACAATTTTAACGTTTTTTATCATCACAAATTAAGATTATATACTTATTGGTTTTACCGTTCGAATTTGCTGGCTATCTTGCATCCAAGATAGAACGGAAATTTCACTGTAAACTCTGCATGAAAACATTAACAAAGTGTGATGCCAGCATTGAGTCATGGCATTGTTATTAAATTATTCATAGGGCATATCTCAATAAAGGACTTAAGGAATCTCAAATCCCCTACAGATATGTTCACACACATTTCCTAGAAACATTTATTGAGCAATTTCCTTATGTGCAACACAAAGAAGGTATTGTACATATAATGTTAGGAAAGGCATTGAAGAAAATAAGGATAATATTATAGCCTCATTAACTGAGGCAATGCAAAAAGCACAATCTATTTTGCACAAAGCCACCTCCTTAAAGTTAGAATCCACAATCACGTGTTGTGGACTGCAAAGAAGAATATTTAATGTTTAGGGAAACAGATGCAGAAAATATGGAACATATTACACCAATAATCTCATCTCATTGAGTGAAATTTGGAGAGTTGAGTACTTGTGACTTTTAAGCTGATTTTGATCCCAATTAAATGTAATAAATTAACTGTGTTTTGACATATTTCTATGAATCTAGACTCTGGTCTCCAAATTAATATTTGTAGCGTGTTGCATTTTAGAACGTTGAAATAATGTAAGGATTTATAAGTAGTAGTAGTATTGAATGATTGTGATCGTTTTACAAACAAAACCAGCTGTTTGGCTTAAGCTTTAGGTTAACAGCTTTGGTTTTTAAATAGTAGGCTTGGATAGTAGGTATGTTTCAATAAAACACTTTAGTTGTTAAAGTGTGTAAAAGCTCAAATATGCATCGATTTCTAACTAAACAGTCTTCATAAAATTATAGAACTATAGTTGATAGGTTAAAAATAAATACAATATCCAAATAATTGGACATTGTGACTGTATAAACTCAAAAACTTACATAAGTGGCCAATGTGATATTTGCTACATTTGCATCTTAAATTGTGATTATTTTACTCCATAGTGCCATTGAACCTTTAGTTGAAAGTAATTTTAAGAATGTATAGAAATGTGTTTGCGCCATTGAAGCGTATAAGACTATGATTTGTGCTCATCTTTACGTAAATAGACACTTTTTACTTTCTCTCGACACCTTGAAAAGAAAAGTACTTTGCTCGTAAGAAATATTAAAATGTTGATAATTGTAAACCCCCCTCCCCCCAAAACGGTGTTGGTTTGCGATGCCGTCTACCTTTGTGTCTACATTCAGAACTAAAGCCGACATCATTTTACTGATCAGGCTAAAACTTAGTATATATAGATTGTACAAGGTTCCCTCGAGGAGTTTTGGGAGTTAGATATCTTACCCTATAATTGGGGGTAGTTTAGTAAAGGTAAAAAAGAGAG
The DNA here is from genome assembly GCA_039000515.1 of Timema cristinae. Classification (NCBI taxonomy): domain Eukaryota; kingdom Metazoa; phylum Arthropoda; class Insecta; order Phasmatodea; family Timematidae; genus Timema; species Timema cristinae. Next base: position 32,795,938 of record JBCFYV010000012.1, on the reverse strand, counting down.
AAAACAAGCTATCCCGAAATCCACTGTAACGATTTTTATTAAATTTCGTATCTGGGCAATGTTTATTATTATAAATTAATCATCCCATAAACATAAATTTAAGGGTAATTTACATACGTAAATATTGCCAATTTTAATCATACATTAGCAAGTATTTGAAACATGAAATAACTCAATATTGTAAGATTGTAACAAAATTAAAATTAAAAAAAACCTTTACTTGAAATATATTTTTATAAAACCAATAGGGGGCTGTTCATAAATTACATAAGGATTTTTTTCATTACTTTGAAACCTCTTACTCCCCAAATCGCCCTACTTAAGGAATTGTAAGATTTCTCGTTCCCTCCTCTCCTCTGACTGATCTTATGTAATTTTCTTACAATTTGGTAAATTATATTATTTTAGACAAAAGGATTCGTAATGGGAAATTATAAAATATTTATCACAGTAAAATTAGGTTAAAACAACATAAATAAATGACAGTTTATAGTTATGTATAGCTGTGTACGTCTATAGGCAATGATTCAGAGCCATCTGTCGTCGCTAGGTGCAACCTTTTTGACTGCGCGTCTGTACAAGTTTTTTTTTTTTTTTTTTTTTTTTCTAACCATAGACATTTATAAAATCCTTAGTTATTATTGAATCTGCCCAACCCCACCAAAACTTAAGAAATTACTTATCACTCCCACCCCAAAAATCCTTACGTAGTTCTTGAAAGGTCCCCAGCTTCCGAGCCATTGGCAAAAATTTAAAAAAAAATTTAGGTCTCAGAAAACGGGAGTTTATAATTCGTCTTTTTGATGAAAATATGTAAAATCTGTAAAATATGAATAATGAACAATACGTTTCTTTCATGTATGCCTCTTGATGGGATGTGATGGCCATTTTTCCATCATGTTTCTGTAAAAATGTATATTATCTGGTTTCACAAATATTACAAGTTTTAAGTAAATGTTTCCATTTTTAGACAAAATAGAGAGAAAGTCTGTTTGGTGCACCATACCATTTAAATATTGAGGCTAATTATTAGCCTTAATAATATGGACACAAGTTAATACTATACAACTTATAAACTTGTTTGTAGTTTCGTCTTTATTCAAACATTTCTCACTTAGTAGATACCAAAACTAATATCATAGAAGAATCATCTATTGAAAACATTTATCTAAAGTTAATTTCGACCAAATAGTCCATTTCAATTGCTATTTAAAAATAATATATCTAGATATTAGGAGTATAAAGCACAAATATAAGGATTTATCATGTTTTCTCTCTTATATTAAACTAAATATTGATTTAATAATATTAACATGACTCTGGATATACTGGGATGAGACATTATTGCTTTCAATTCCAAACTACAGGGCCAATTATGCCCGTAGAGACACTAAATTAGGTGGGGGAGTTTGTGGTTTTGTTAGAAGAGCTTAATGGTTTCAAACATGGACATTTGAAACTTTTAGTAAAGGTTACTTATTGGCTATAGACCATAGATAAGACCGAATTTTGTGAAATTCAACCACCTTTAAGAGATAAAAAAAGGGGGTTCAAAAGTTTTCAAAATTCACTGATCATGCATTTTTTGAACTAGTGGACATAGAGCCTTGAAATTTAAAATGAATGTTTCTGTATAGAAATGGGGAAAATATTTTTTAGGGTTTTTCAAATTTAATCACCTAAAGGGGTGTAAAAGAGGGAACAAGGGGCATTAAATTCTATGTCCTCCAATCTAGATGAAATTTGATATATGGAGGGTTATCGGGTCACAGAATACTAATATGAAATTAATCTATGTACAGCAACCACACGATGATTCCCGAGGTGCGTTGGTATAAATGTGTGTTCAAGACTACCAAAACTAATATAAATAAATACTTTACAGGATGATAGAATATTGAAATTGTGCACACAACAAATGGGACCACTCCAAATAATTATAAAAGTATGAACAGTTTTGTTTAATAAGTGCGACTCTGGGACATATGAAAGGAGATATAAACATAATAAAAACCTTTTATGTATGCTAGAATACTTAAATTTGATAGTCGTTTAGGAGGACAACTCCAAACAACCAAATAAGTCTTAAAAATGGAAATTTCTAAATGATAGTTAGAAAAATGAGCTAAATATTTACAAAACTAATAGAGACAGCTAATTCCCAGTGTGGCAGAAAATTGAAATGTATAAGTAAATTAAAGGGACATGTCAAATTACTATAAGTCTGTACATTATTAATTTTAAATGGGACCCCGGCAGGCGGGTTGGGGAGGTAGATGAGGGGTTATAAATATAAAAACAACTTTTAGCTGTGATAGAATATTTAAATTTGGCAAGTAGTTAGAGTGAACTTTCAAAATAACCAAATTAATCTTAATATTTGAAATTTATAAGTGGAAGTTTAAGAAGTGGTAGGGGAAGGGAGCGGGCTCAACATTTACAAAAACTAATAAATTCAACTACATTCTGTGTTGTAGAAAACTTAAATTCTTAGGTATACGGACCACTCTAAGTAAACAAAAAAATATTAAATTTTTAAACTTTAGCTATGGAAAATGGGGGAGGGGGAAGCTATAGCTAGAAATAACTTTTGAGATGAGGTTAGAAATTAAAATTTGAAAGACAGGTAGAAATAAAACTCCAGATATCCAAATGAATGTTATAATTTAATATTTTTCAAAGGGGTTTGTGAAAGTGGGTTGACTTCTAATACTTATAAAAGTATTAGAAACAACCTCTTCTCAGTGTGGTATAAAACTAAAATTCTCCATATAGGCAAAGATAACTATAAAAGTCCAAAATTTTTAAAGTTTATAATAGGAGTCCATAAAAAAGGGGGAGTTTATGAAGGATTAAGTATGGTAGAAAGTCTAAATTTTGCATGCTGGTAGAGGTACGGCTTCAGATAACCAAATAAGTCTTAAATGGATAAACTACTTTTATGTGTGATATAAAACTGGAATTCGTCAAGCATAGATAGGGACCACCCAAATTAACTATAAAGTCTGAACATTTTAAATTTCAAAATGAAACTACAGGAAATAGGGATGGAGGGGGTTGGGGGATAGGGGTATACTAGTAGGAGGTAGAAAATTTAAATTTGTCAGGAATGTAGAGGGATAACGTCAAATAACCACAAATACATTTTAAATATTAGTTATTTCTACTGAGGCTGGTGATATAGAGGGTCTCAAATTTTTTAAACATAACAGACTAAACTACTTCTATAAGTGTTAGATGATTGACATAAGTCAGGTGGGCTTAAAGACCAACTCAAACAGTACCAAGGGCTGAATTATTACATTTCAAAATGAAGGCTTATAAAATAGGGAGTGAAGGTCCCCTCAAAATATTTACAAAGCTATATAAATACAATTTTTGTAGAGAAATAAGCTTGAAATTTCGCCATTTAATTTAATAATAAAACAGGTTTGAGTAGCTAGACGGGGATACATTGTTCACGTTAATTCATTTTAAAAAAAAGCTTATCTAATGCCGCTATGCTCATGACAATATTATAACTGTTTACATCACCAAATGAAGAAAATTAAACTATATCTTTCTACTGAAGCAATATATATATTTTTTTGCCAAAAAATTGATCAAAAATACTGCAAAAACATTGGCATTTTCTCGCGTTTCCTACATTCTTGAACAAGTGGAATTTCAAAATTGAAGCCCAAGAAATGGTAGCGCTTAAAATGTATACAACCAAAATATAACATTCTTTCGATGTGGTTAGGTTGACATTTGGTAGCCACGGAAAATATCATATAAAATAACCAAATAAGTCTTAAAATTTCAAATTAGAATTGTGGAAGCTAAGGAGGGTGAGGGTAAGGAAGGTGAGGTTGACAGAGGGGTTTGTAAATGAGAGTAAATTGCCATCTTTCCAAAGAAAATATACTTTCATGCATGAAAGAATATTTAAATTTGCCAATTTGATAAAACACATAACCATAAAAGTTAGAAAGTTTGGAATTCAAAAATTTACTACTGGGAAATGGAGGGGGCTCTAAAATTTCCTAAGCTATAAAAACTCAATATGTTCCAAATGCGGTTACACTATATACTCATTAAACCTCCCTCATCCCTAACACAATAGCGTAATTAGTAGTACATAAGTGTATAACTCGAACGAATATTAAGGCACAAAGCTAACAAAAATAACAAAATAGAAAATGTTATTGATGTTGAACACACAAAAAAACTATTTTCTAAAATGCTCTTTTTATAAAAATTGGGCTGTAGTAAGACATTTGGAACATTAAATTTGTAAAGGCAGAGGAAAAAAGTTTATACTAAAAGTAATTCAACACACAAACTAAAGCCTATCTTAAAGTGGATACATTAGATTTACAAATACATAGCTGTTATCGCATACCTAGGAGCGACATAACAATTAAAATAAACACATTCAAGTGACATAACTTGGTGAGCATGATTCTCTTTGAATAATAATGATGCTTCATAGTTAATATGTTTCTGTAAAATAGCTTATTATTTAATTTATGCTCGTTGGTGAAATGTGCTCTTTATTCAAACATGTTTTTATGATCGTGCTTGGATAAAGTTCGCATTGTCAATGGAGTGCAACGGCAGCCCTGTGGTTGCGCTCATTTGTGCACTCAGATTGTAGACTAGCTAATATTTTCCTTCTAAGAGGTTTTATTTATTAATAGCAATAAATGAGTTGTGATTGCCATGGTTAGCTTAGGATTGTACACAAAGTAACTTTCAAAATTATGACAGCTGGACCGATAAAGTAAGGATGTTATAGCTAAATACATCAAAGCTCGATTTAGTACATTACGAAATCAAAGAGACCAGAGTATTATGAAATATATCAACTTCCAAATTATTTTGACACATATTTTAGTCAAATTTCTGTTAAATCTTATTACTGTATTGATTTTTAATGATATTGATTATAATTTTAGTTTCAAACCTATCCAAACTAAATAATCAGATTTTTTTTCTTTACTTTAGTAGATAATTTTTATACCAAACACTTAACTATAGTTGTGATTGGGTAAAATTAAGAGTATTTTTTTCATATACTTTGTATTGCCAACAATTTTACTCACTTTACTAAACGCTTTTATTGTGATATAAATATTTATTTTTTAATAAAATCTGCAATTATTAATTCTATGAAAATATTGTTATATTATAGTAAAATAATCTTATACTGAGAGAGTTTTCAGTTTAATTTTTTAAATATTTATTTCTATTCCTCTTTACTAAAATAATAAAGATATTTAATTTTCCATACAGACACGAGAAGGTGTTGGACAATTGTAATTGGACAAAACATTAGGAGTTTTTTGTTGTGCAATCCTAAAGCGCGTTTATGGAGATCAGCTTCATTTTCAGACTTGATTTTATTATAAACTGATTTAAAACCGATTTGTTAACTTTCATTGCACATTAATATAAGATAATACTGAAACTTAGTACCCTTTCGAGTTATACGCTTATGGGTTAGGATTTGAGAAGGTTAGATATAGAAGACGTGAACCATCATTTGCGTGGAGGGAAGAGTGGAAAACCACCCCAGTTCAACTGAGCGAGATTCTAACCTATGTCTCCCCATCCTCGGCAGTCTAGCTCAACATGAAACTAGTGCGTTAGCTAACTATGCTACCAAGGTGGGTATTAGTATAAGATAATGTTGAATATAATCATTCCCGTTTTTAAAATAAGGGGGTGTTACCGATACCAAATATATACTTAGGAAACTCTTTCCATTGGTCGTTCCATGCTTTTAACTTTTTATTTTAGTTAATAAAGTAGAATATCACTTGTGTATTTTGTTTATATTAATTTGACAACATGTAAAAATAAATGCAACCTTTACAACTTAAGTATTTAATTTTAATTACCGATATATTTTGTGTGCTATGTCTTACTTCTCACTACAGCTCTCTGCGTATTTACTCCTAAGGATAAGGAATGAGGAAGATAAAATGTTTGGGAAATGTGCCCGTATTTGCGTTGAAGGAGAATTATAAACATATTAGGAAAAAACACTCTCAGTACACTCCATCAGGATTCGAACACTGATACCAGAGTTATTTGCAGTCCAGTCTAACGAAGAAGGGAATCCTAAAGAATGGTGACCGCAGAAGCTGGTCACAAAATATTTAATAATTCATTTACAAGTGCATTTCCAAGACTCATGTCTCTTACGTTTAAACTGTAGAAGTACTGGCATTGTATATTTGGGTCCAACACTCAATTGTTTGAAAAGTTTTGCTCAATGAAAGGGGGTGAGGCGGGGCTAAGGGACTACCGATACCTGGACTATTGTACTCGGAGAGACGACAGCTCTTAGCTCTCAGCTTGTCTTTCTCACGAGGAACATTTTGCTAGTGAGTTGTTTTAAGGAATTCTCACTTGGAAGCGCTGTTATCACTGGACATTTTAAGTTCTACCTGACTCGAGGAGCGCAACAAATTTCCCGTAAGGCTGTGTATCTGTTATTTCTTTGTCTGTGCCCTGGGCACAGGACGATTCCTGGATAGCTCAGTGGTTAGAGCATTGGTGTACTAAGCCAAAGGTCCCTGGTTCGATTCTCGTGTCCAGGTGTCAGTTTTCAACTTTTAGAATATAATAAGAATCTAAATATTTCTCCAGTGTCCGATTCAAAATTCAAGTGTATTCCAGTATCAAAAATAAAATTTAGTATATTTCCAGTGTTGGTAGACACTGTGTAATATTATTACAAATAATTTTAAATATGATCCTATTGTACTGATTTACACAGATGTAGACTGACCGTGTTTTTGATCGACCTTGAATCTTCTGGTAGCGGTGAGAAGCGAAGCCTGTCTCGCAAAAATTGGACTAAAATTGGTTTCTGTGTTACTTTCTCAGTACGTGGCGATCTGGACAGAAATTAATGGAACTCAATTTTAAATTATCTTTTCTTAACAATTGAATCTCTACATAGTACGTATTTTTTATGTAATTAATTTAAGTGTAATTGGCGGGAAGGGGGGTACTTTTTGGTTCCTTTTGTTTATATTTAGTTTCAATGTATTTTGTAAAGGTTAGCGATAATAACTATAATGCCATTGGTCCTTGTGTTTGTTTTTCTGTCTTGCATTCTTGTCCCTGATTGTCCTCTCCTGGCACACAACTTCCTGTCTGTGGAGGTGACGCCACTGTCTCGTTCACTCTCTTTCTGGATTTGATTGACGTGAGACACTAATTTTTCTTTTGTTTCTTTTGTTGGGTTTTATTATAAATTTACCATGTAGTCGCTTTCTTTTCTATTTTTGATATTATGGGATAAAGGCCTGTGTAGGTTTAATTCCCTAATTTTGCCTTTTAGGTTTATTATTTTGTATCTTTTTTTAATCTTTATATAATGCTAACCATTATCTACAATGGAACCTGGTTTTCGTTTTCAACAATGTAACTGTCGTGATCCTAAGTAAGTGTCGGGATCCTATGTACCACATGATCCAAATTATAATAATAAAGGAATTAGGCATTATTTCTATCATTATTAATTTTTGTTTTTGTCTTGTCTTTTACTAAAGAAATCTTTTTCTGAATAATGTAACATTTTATACAAATCGATAATGTTATGATGAATGTAAACCTTTTTCTCTTTTTCTTAAACTAGCGGTAAAGTGTTGATTGTTTGCTAATGAATTCCAAATCTTTCATATTTGTAACCTTGTAATTATTTAAAAGATCCCTTTGGGTAACCACGGGTTTTTGCAAGTCTCCAAATCTTCCCTTTTTGTAAATGTCTTTTATTTGTGCGCTATCTTTCAGTCTAGGCGAAGTCTTCCAGTTTGGTTTAAGCTAAAAAAAAAATCTATGATATAGGTAATTTTATTCCTTTTAAATTAATTGTCTAAATATGTAGTCTTTTTATGAAAGGGGAAGTTTGGTTAGGGGTGCAGAAGACAACAAACTTATCCACTAAGGACAATAAATTTTTACTGGATTCCTTTCCAATTTTTTTAGTGTCGAATACAGAAGTTACCCTTTAGACTATCTTAGAATTGCTGGATAATACTTGCAATGGAGAGGACCTCGGTACACTATTGAGATCTCAAGTTGAAATTTGGCATGCATGCAAGAAGTTAAAGTAAATGTAATGAACAAAAAAGTTGGGTTTTTTTAATATGTAGCTCAAAAACTGATAAAGTGACAACTATTTTGTTTAAAACTTTCAATTATCTCAGTAGGAATAAAAATTACTTCAAATTTCATCTGAATCCATGAGGGTCATGTCCAAGAGTAGATAAAATATGAATCACTTGACATTGAATGGCCCAAAGCTCTCCTTAATAAATTTTACAAACCTGGAAAGCGTTTCCGCCTATACTTTAGTTCCTCATCGGTTTCCTCAATGCATAATGAATTGTAGTTCCGGCGAAGTTTCATTGGAGATTTTTCCTGTTTTCTTTTGGGTGCAATTTCGCTTTCAGATTTTGATGATGCCATCTTAATTATTTTTTTTTTTCCTGAAATAAAATATTTTACAATCATTATACACAAGTTAAATAATTATTTTAGTAGGATGAAAATTACTGTCACTATATTTGCTAACAATTATGTTTAATTGGCATATACCTAAACATCCTCTTCGTCTTATTAATCTTCTCATCATAGTTTTATCCACTTATTTCAAAAAAATTTAGAAGTTCATGGCAGCCAGTCTTTTGTAGGAGAGCAGCCATCTCCACCCTCGACCTGTCTTAACCGTCTGGGGTGGATAAAACTGGAATTCTTTATGAGAATATTTAAGTTACAATAAGAGAAAAGTTGAAACTTTGATTGATGATGAAAAGAAGATGAAACACACCAAATGAAATTATGGTTAAAACACAATTCTTTTTTCATCAAACCTAAGGATGATGCTGTCGTAGCATCGAGACATGTCATATAAGTAACGTTGCGGTACTTGCAGCAGTAGCCAAGGAACAGGGAAAAACAGATAAGAAAGAAATTCAATTTTTTATATTTTATCAAAATTAAATAACTTGTTCTGTCAATCTTTCACATTAATATATACATAAGAAATTGCATGATCACATCATCCTTTGTTTAAAAAAATATAGTTTTAAGTGTAATTTGACTCAAACGTCAACCATTTTAATATGTTACTGAATTTTTTAGATGTTTATGATAAATTCAAAATATTCATAATTATAATGTATTATAACTTGTAAATAACATTATCAATCTCTTTCAAATCATTTGAATACTGTGTATTTGTTTTATATTATATTACACATTTATGTCTTTCAAGTTAAGTTAATACAACTTTTACAATAATTTCACTAGAAATTAACATTTATTTATAAATAATTATGTCCCTATAGTAAATTTTTAATATTTTTTATTTTAAATACAGTGAAATACGTGAAGAAAGGATGAATAGACAAATAAGTGGGAAAACACTCCTAGCATACTTGAACAGGACAGACAAATATTAACTTCCTAAATAAAAGCTGAGCATGTCTGGCGAGATTATTAGCATTGAGACAATCCTGCCCATCAGAGATTTACCTCTTTCTTCTCGTTAGAACTATCCGCATTTAATTTCCCTATTTTAAAATGACTGAGAAAAGAAGAACTTGGTGGAAATGATCCCACATTTGCTTGGAAAGAAAGTGATAAATTATCTAGGAAAAATACCCCAGTACGGTCGGCCAAGATTCTAATTCCAACTTCCTTGTCAGCGGCCAACTAGTTTAGTTGAGCTTGGCATTATTCCACATTCCAAGTGTTGTGGCCATTTTTATTAATGCACTTTATCTAGAATGGTATGTTTTATATCTCGATTTTCAACTCAAACCATTCATAAACATTTAAACAACTATAGTAATCCAAAACGGTTAGCAAATAAAGGATAAATGCTAGGCACTCTTTCTTACTTGCCGAGCGCGATACACCCAGCAGGATTTGAGCTCTGACCCCCATTTCTCAGAAAACAAGACAAGACTGACACCTTTGTCTGTGTCCCTATCAGTGTGTTAAAAAGAATGTTGTTTTAGGACTTTTGGTGGCATGCCATATAAAGTTAGGTCTTGTAGGGTTAGGTCTTGTAAAATTAGATCCAGTGAAGTTAGATCTTGTGAAGTTTAGGTCTTGTGCCTTTGGGTCTAATGCCTGTTTGAACAGTTAAGGATATTTTAAATTAATCTTTGAAAAATGAATTTTAGGTCTCGGCTTTTGGGTCTAGTGAAGTTAGGATCTTTAAATTAGGCGTAATAAATTTAGATCTTATAAAAATAGATGTTATGAAGTTAAGAAATTTAGTGTAAGGATTAGGTTCACTGCAGCATGTCCAGGTAAACCCCTTACTTACCCTCAAAAATGGCTACAACCATTAAATTATTCTAAGTTGTTATCACATTTTTTTTAAGATATGGATTTGAAAGTGATTAAGCTCTTGATTTGTGCTCAGCCATGAGCATAAAGTAGACAAGTTAAAAAATAGTATGTATACAAATGTGCTACAACCAGTGGCAGCGGAACCTTATTTGTGAACAGGAGTGGGGGGAGTTAGCAAAAAACCTAGTTTTATTATTTTTAAAACACTCCTTCCCCCAGAAGTCAAATACGGGGTGTGGAAACCCTCTGGCAAATGTCTAAAAATTGGAACCCTTAGAACCTATATGAAGTGGCCTCTTGTGTAATTATTTGGAAATTAAGACTCCTCCACAGTGGTTTTCACCCACATACTTTCTGAAAATTATATTCCTCAAGAAGTTATAGTATATAGAGTTGTCATCCCGCAAGCAATTTTTTGAAATATGAATGTTCTTAGAAGCTATATGGAGTGATCTCCACCCAAAAGATTTTTGAATATTAAATGTGGGCTTACCTAGAAAAATCCTTCCCTCATTTTTTTTAATTAGGTGATTTTTTATTAACTAGACCAGACATGTTGGCAACTGTGTTAGTGGTAAATATGACAAGTAGTGTAATTTTTATGGTAATTTAATATAAAGATTGAGTTTAAGAAAATTCATATATGTAGCTTATTTTGGTCAAAGCTTTAAATAAAGGCTATTAACATTTTTAAATTTACCAAAGATGAGAAAATTAAAGCACTTTTCCTGTGTTTTTCCTGAAGCTAGAGATTCAATCATAAGTCCTGGTTTTTCCAACTTTCCTGATGAGTGGCCCCTCTTTTAATTTCACATTCTGTTTATCTGCCATATTAAAAACATAACCAGGGTTGCCACTAATTTCTTACTACCAAACAAACTCCCTGTGTTTTCCAGAAGATGTTTCCATTATTCCAGGCTGCTTTGATTGAAGAAAGGAGTAATAAAATTCATTTTTCATCAAAGTGACTATGTGTGAAGTCACATAGCTTATTTTTAAAATGGTATGATTTAAGATTGATGGGGAAATACATCTTCTGTCAATTCAAAACCCATGTTTAAGGGGTAATAGGCCATGTTTGAATCAGCGTGCTTAATTCTTCAGTTCCCTTTCTCATATTTTTTAAGCTTTCAGTTAAATGGTCCCAATTAACAAATAATGAAATATTTTTACTAGCGTTAGCAAAATTCCATGTTTTCTAGTTTTTTCCCATGATTAGAAAAAATATATTTAAAAACAGCCCCACTGGTTTTTTTTATGAAAAACCCCTCATTTTATTGGATTTTAAGGGGATTTTTCAGTAAACTCTTAAACATTGACTTCCACATAACATTTTAGAAAACATTTTAATTGAATCATAAGAGTAAATGAATATTATAAAAGCCAAGACTTAGGTGTTGTAGTTAATAATTTACAAAGGTATAAGTTCAAATAGATTTAATTTATTAATTGAATATTGAGGATAAATATCATTATGATTAACACTTTTACAAGGTGTTTATACTCAATACTATCTTTTTTTCCTTAAACACACTTAGATATTTAAAATACTTACCTTGACTATATTCAATATAGTATGAGTAAAATTGGTCAAACTAACAAATATGACATAACACACAATTAATTTACAACAAGTTTTTAACGAAGGTGAAAATAAAACATTAAAACAATAAGTTAAAACATATCTATTCATAAGTTGGTGATTGCTTGGATAGTAAAAGTTGCAGTATTAAATATCTATCTTAAGTCTTATCAGATTTTTGTTTCCGTTACTCCTCTCAGTGTTCCAGTGTATGATGAAGATTACTGGAACCTTAATTATCCAACATGTTTCCTTATTCGATTTTACGTACCATATTCATGAAACTGTAAAATTAATGGATAATATAACAATGAGTCAAGTATGGAAAGTAACCCATCCTATACTTATAAAATAACATGTCCTGACTGACTGATTCATCATCGCCGAGCGCAAACTATCAAGGCTACAAGCATGAAATTCAAACTGTATATTCATTTTGTTATGTAGGCACCCACTAAGAAAGGATTTTAGAAAATTCCACCCCAAAGTGATCAAAATAGGGGATGATAATATGTATGAAAGTTCATCATTTTGAAAGTTACATAAACAAAATTTTGTATTTCGGTTATTGACGTAAAACAAATAAATACGTGTTTCAGGAATTTTGGAAATTTTATTTAATAAGGGATGAAAAAGGGGGTGAAAGTTTGTATCGGACTTGCATTATTTTTGATCTGAGGTCAAGTTATGGTCATCAACGTAACGTAATATTTTAAATTAATCTGTAAATACATATGTATATTTTCGTATTTGTATATAATTAACTTCCACGCGAGCAAAGCCGCGGGCAACAGCTATCTAGTAACATATAAAAAAGAAGAATAATGTAACAATATTCAAACAAACTAACTTATGTAATTAGGTGATGGAACACAATGTGTTACGACTCGTAGATCTAAACTGAAAGGGTGTGTGGTTTATCATAGATTATGTCCAATGGAAAATTGCAGTGCTAGAAACTAAATAAAAGGTATAATTGGTAGACAAAGGTATGTGTATGTTGGGTTGCGAAATGATGACTAAAAATAGTGTTTGGAAACTGAAAGGTTGGAATGATAAATAGATGGGAATAAGGAAGAGAATATGGTTCTAATCTTCTCGACTCCGGCTCAAACAGGTCTTTTTTTTCTACACTGGAGAGTAGAGCTGGAAATATGGGGTTTATAGAATTTTAATATTTTATGTAAATGTTTTAAAGTGTTAGGGTTTGGTTTGATGATTGTATTGTTCATTTAGAATTTTTTTTTGTGAAAAATAGCTGCTTGAATGAACATTTTTAGCTGTGTTTAATTTTGTCGCTTTGTTAGAAAACTGAAGGGTTTCATAAATTGTTCGACCGGTTTTGGTTGGTGGTTTGAATTTTTTAAATGTTCTGCAAATTTATATTTTGTTCTATTAAATTTAAAGTCATGAATGAAAACACATTGTGGTAACACATCATGTTCCATCACCTAACAATGTAAGTTTGTTTGTTTGAATATTGTTACATTATTCTTCTTTTTTCTATGTTATGGGTTACTTTTCATATTTCACTCACTGTTATATTATCCAATATTCTTTACTAAGTCTTTAATCTTAATTTTACAGTTCCATGAATATGGTAAGTAAAATCGAATAAGGAAAGATGTCGGATAACTAAGGTTCCAGTAATCTCCATCATACACTGGAACACTGAGAGGAGTAACGGAAACAAAAATCTCAGATAAGACTTAAGATAGTTATTTGAATACCGCAACTTTTACAATCCAAGTAATCACCAACTTTTGAATAGATATGTTTTAACTTATTGTTTTAATATGTTTTATTTTCACTTTCGTTAAAAACTTGTAAATTAATTGTGTATTATGTCATGTTTGTTAGTTTGACCAATTTGACTCATACTATATAGTCAAGATAAGTATTTTAAATATCTAAGTATGTTAAAGGAAAAACAGGTAAAATTGAGCATAAGCAACTTGTAAAAGTGTCAATCATAATGATATTTATCATCAATATTCAATCGATTAAATTTATTTGAACGCATACGTTTGTAAATTATTAACGAGAACAACTAAGTCTTGACTTTTATTACTTCCATTTACATGTTGTGTTTCAATTGATAATTTATCAGTGAAACCTCAGGTATATTTGTGCAAAGAGTTAAGTGTAAATTAAAAAGTATATTTGTAAAAGTATATTTACTAAGCTTTAAAGGCATTGAAAATTGTTAGCACTTCATTTGTTTAAGCAATAATTTTTATAACATATTTGAGAAAATAAGTTATTTTTTTAATAAAAAATGACAAAAGAATTTTTTTCAGTTATTATTATTACTATCATTATTATTATTAGCACCACGTCTTACTACCCGTTCGGGTTATACGCATTTACGCTAATGTGTAATGGTATGGTGATTGTGAGATGAAATGGAGGACCTACAGTTTAACGTGGAATCCGAACCACGGTGGAGGCCTGGCATTCCCACATTCACAAGATGTCTTCTCAGAGGTGAAGGAAGGGTTTGATTAATCAGATAAATCTGTGCCGGGACCGAGGATTGAACCCCGGATCCCAGCACAGAAGTCCGACACCTTACCCCTAGACCGCCAGGTCACCTTCAGTTATTTTTTATTTTTTTTATTAAATTATTTTATAACAAACTTTCCTTTCATATTTTTTTAAGGTTACATAGAACTACTAAAAAGATTTCATAAGTTTTATAAATACATACAGTCAAAACCGATTTTTCCTATTTCGTATTTTTGATGCATGTAAATGTATGTAGATTTTCATCCCCTCCATAAATTTTTCATTGTTATCTAATTTTCCCATTGGCTTTTATATAAACTTGCTCAGTTACAACTTTACTGCACAAGTTGAGGCAAGAACACACCTCCTCTCATGGTGTGATCTTTCCTTGGTGTAGGCCTACTCAGAATGAACAAACGAAAAACTGGTAGGTTGCTACCTATATACCAATGGACCAAACAGCTTTATGGCTAGAGAAGAGTGTCCCCTGAATAAATACTGATTAACCAATCAGCTTCAGATAACTTTTCAGACGGAGGAATCCCCTACCCAAATACTGCTTGACCTTAAACTTTGGCTACAGAGGGGAATCCCCTTATGCTGCATTTGGATTACTTACTTCCTTTTCATTTACTAATAATTACTCACATACTTGGGCTGCTTATATGATGCTATAATTTTACAGTACCGTAGAGTGGGGTGACTTTGATGAAAAAAAAATAATTACATTAGTGTAGTTATTTTTGAGACAAAGTTAAAATAAAAATAAATAAAATTTAATTATTAATTGTCGGTGACCTGGTGGTCTAGGGGTAAGGTGTCAGACTTCTATGCTGGCGGCCGGGGTTCAATCCTCGGTCCAGGCAAAGATTTATCTGATTACCAAACCCTTCCTTCACCTCTAACAAGACATCTTGTGAATGTGAGGAATGCCAGGTCTCCACCGTGGTTCGGATTCCACGTTAAACTGTAGGTCCTTCATTTCATCTCACAATCACCCTACCATTACACATTAGCGTAAGTGCGTATAACCCGAATGGGTAGTAAGACGCGGTGCTAATAATAATTATTATTATTATTAATTGTGCCATGTTAACATACAAAGAGTCAGTATCAATTTTATCAAAAGTTTGACAAGCAGGCGTGAAAAAAATAATAAATGGCATATCAAAATCACTTTGATACACCACTTGCTAATGCTTAGAAACCAAAGGAACTAAGACCAAAATAGTCAATCTCACCCCATTTTCAAATCCATTAGTGGGTTTTTAATACAGAGCAATTTTAATTCAACTTACTCTATGGGTGACTTTGATCACCATAGAATGTCACACATCAAAGTTTTATTTTGTTTAAATGCAATACTATTTAACATATACTGTTCATATTTAACTACATTTCTTACAATAAAGTGGTAATACATTCTTAATTTATATTTTTTATCTTCAATGTCTAGTGCAGAAAAAATTTAGTGAATAAACTTAGGTATGTTAATGTAACTTTAACAGGTTTTAAAAACAATCTTGTTACCATACTAAGGATGTAATATTTACCATGCAGCCGTAGCTAACATTATTTTACATTAACTTCTCCTTCAAAACAATAGCAAAACCAGTTCCTAGATTTTTCTACGACCAGTTCAAGTAAAATTTCCAAAATATCACCGATTTCAACATTGAAGACATATTTTTACACACATTTAAAAACTGTTTTTGTATTTTCAATAGATTTTATTCCCATTACTTTAAATTTTTGTCACCAATTTTATCTTGAATTAATGCAGAATAACGAAAATTTAAAGATCTACATTTCCCTGATAGAAATTTAACAAGTACACAATTTCCAATATTGAAGTGTTCAAGAGTAGGTTGCAGAAATTCAACTTGTACTATCTCATCTGCATTCATTAAATTAATTTCTGGTTCAGAGTTGCTGGATGAAATTGTAGAATATACATCTGTATCATCTGTATCTGTGTCACTTTTTTCATTTCTGCGAGCAGCTATACTCTTTCCAGGAAATACCATCTTCCTCCTTTTCTTTTGGTTTACTTTCTCATCATCACATCTTGTACTCTTTAAATATTCAGTCAAACTATCATTTACTATTGCATTGTCACAAGCGTTGCCAGGAACTTTGGAAAGTACTTTATCTGGATAAAAAGGGACCAAACCAGTAGCCCTAAATCCACCGAGCAAGCTCTTCTGTATAGCATTATCTTGTCCATCCATTTTCTTTAGTGTAGAGACCAGAACAGCTCAGGAAGGATGGACCTAAGTATGTGGTAATAAATATGTCCCAGCTATCACACTTAGTACCTCAACTTTTCTTTAAAGACAAGGATATAAAAAAGAATATAGGCCTAAGAGATGTGTAGTTTCACTTTAATTTAGCCTAACTATGAACTCTTAATTGGGGTGTCAAAGTCACCCCAAGCTAAAAACATAAACATTCTATTGAAACTAATTGAACAATTAAATTGTATTTTGAGCCAAGGCAGTCACGGATAACCACTATTTCATAATATAATTCAGAAATACTATTAATACCAGTACTTAAGTTTGCACAATCAAAAGTTTGAAGCCTACACTTTTTCACTAATTTTCTTAGAAGATATTAAACTTTGATTCTTTTTCACTAATTTTCTAAGAAGAACTTAAACAATGATCGGTACAAGAATGAATCCTTTCTCCAAATGACCATTTATCCTAATGTAAACAAACATATATCAGAATGACCCCGCTCCCCGCAAAAAAAAAATTATTAAAAATCCATCCAAGTTATTGAATGAATTATCAAAATAACAGACAAAGCAAAGGGTATCACAGTCACCCCACTCTACAGTACTGGAAACACAGGAAATTTTGAAGAAAAAAATATAGTTAGGTGCACCAAGTGGGTTTTTTCAGGTAGGCCCACTTAAACAAACCCTGCTTTTTACAGACACAACCCTGAGTGTGTTTTCACAGCCATTTTAATGTTTACTCTTATAAAGCAGTGAGGTGTATCAGTTGCCAACTAAAAATATTTAAAGTTAAATCTAAATCCTCTGACCTACTTCACTGGCTACATGGTCTAAGGTGTCACTCTTGCAAAAGACTAGACTGATGATGACTGGGATATTAGGGTTTGAGTCCTTGTCGGGTGTACTGAGAGTGATTATTACCCTAAACTCTTCCTCCACAAAAAGGCATGTACACTTCCTCTAAATTCAACCTTCCCCATTCCTAAAGCATTAGCATAATTAAGACATATGTGTACAACCTAAATAGGTAGTTAAATGCAGTGTTAAAAATAACTAACTTTTGAATGTTTACATTAAGTTCTAATTTGAAGTATACCTCTCACATGACTTCTTTGGTGCTGATTGATAGTTGACAGCTCTGAAAAGCTACTAGACCAAATTATGTATCCCTACGTCAAATCATATGATCTGCAAAAACATGTGTTTAGCAGCTGTCAATTCTGACAGTCAAATTTTAGGTTTATACAACAAACCTAGAGTCAACTTACCACTTCTTTGGTTTTCGATGACAGCTAGCAGAAGCTAGCAGATGGTATCAATAACGCCAACATTGTCTAAAATAAACTTTTGTCACCAGGGGTGACCTGGTGGTCTAGAGGTAAGGTGTCAGACTTCTATGCTGGCAGCCGGGGTTCGATCCTCGGTCCCGGCACAGATTTATCTGATTTCCAAACCCTTCCTACACCTCTGACAAGACATCTTGTGAATGTGTGGAATGCCAGGTCGCCACCGTGGTTCGGATTCCACGTTAAACTGTAGGTCCTTCATTTCATCTCACAATCACCCTACCATTACACAGTAGCGTAAGTGCGTATAACCCGAACGGGTAGTAAGATGCGGTGCTAATAATAATAATAATAATAATTTTGTCAATATATTTGGAAATAATAATTATTTGCTAATTACTACTATTATTATTACTAAAAATATTATCAATCACTATTAACAATACTTCCCCAAAGATTACAGTATAATTTTACTTTCCATAATCAAATTTAAGAAAAAAAAGTCTAGTGATTTCATTTTAGTTTTTCTTTTAACTCTTCTGGTAATAACAGGTTAAATAGAGCGTGAAATTTTACATTTAATGGTATTATATTCCGTTATTAATATTTTTATAGCTGCCCTCGTATATCTTTAACATAAACAAATGGTTTGTAATAATAAAGAAGAAAGAACATTCAAAATGTTTGTGAAATAATATAAAGTTTAAATTTTGTAAACAAAGTATATTAATACTTTTGCCGCGTAACGGACAACGGTCCTCTTTTTTCTACATCATCAACCGGCACCTTTTATCCAGTGGCCATATTTGTTTCAGCATATAAGACCACTTTTAACGTTCTCTTGCTTTTAAAAATTAATTTGAATTAAACAGCAAAAGAAAACTTCAATATTAAGCAACTAACCAAACGGTTATTCTTATAACCAAAATCCAACAATTTTAAAATGCAGTATAACATTGAATTATCGTATAAAATAAATTTAATAAAACCATGTGCGTGAATCAACAAGTTGAAGAACAAAATATTTTATAGTTGAGTATTATTGATTTGTATTTAGGCGTGTCTATTCTACCCGTTAATAATTTTATTACAAATTTGAATAGTACAGTGTCTTTTTTAAATACTAATTCGGCTAGTTAGTAATCTGTGTGCTCTTTTGTGAATATTATTTCGGTGTGTGAGCGTGTTATCCTCAGTATATAAACCGTTTTTTGGTGATCTTTGAATAATTATTTATCTAATATAACCTTAAAGCGTGTGATCAATAAAATAGCGAGTGTTTCTCAGTGATCGATATACATTATTCGAAAAGACTATAAAATAAATCTTTTAACCCCAATATTGCGTTGTGTTGCCCTCTAGGCTAAACCTCTAGTTTTAGAATTTTTATAGTAGGTCTATTCCAAAAAAATCTGTGAAGTATAATAAAAATTACTTGTGAGTCTTTGACCAGTGTTGATTAAATAAATACCAGGCTAAGACTTCAAGTTTTAAGTTATTGTATTTTTATTAGAGACTTTGTTACAACTGTTTAAGAGTAGTGAAACTAAAATAGATGTTTGTTAATTCCGTATTGTGTCCCGCACAGCGACGTTGGTAAGTTGATTTGTTTATTAATTGTCTTTTTCAAATTCATGAATATAACAGTAATTTATCATAAACTTTCATACAACTTAAGTATCAAGTTTTCTTCATGGTTCTTTAATTTCATTTTACTTTGTTCATGATTATGGTATTTTTATTCCGAAACCTGTTGGAAGAATATAAATCAGCATCATTCTAATGGATGATTATCACAAGGAGTAATGGGATTAAGGCTTAGATTTTATAAATAACCTTAAAATAAAAATATCTAGAACATTTTCATTACTTTATTAAATCTTATTTGGAGATGCTAACCCACTAATTCAATTTTATTACCTAATTTACAACCCTGTTCATCTTTAAACTTTGTTTTTGTCCTTAATTTGTTGTATCCAAGTTTTGTATATAAATTTTAATATTTTTTATGTGTATTTTAGCCTTGTCGTCAAACCATGTTTTAATTCAGTTAAGTTATATCACTTTATTAAAAAATATTATACATATGCCATTTTGCAGCTCCTTAAAAGCAAAATAAATCAAAATATTATACATATGCCATTTTGCAGCTCATTAAAAGCAAAATAAAATCAATCTTTTGAATATTAAAAGTCACTTAATTCATATACCAATTTTAAAACTATTTAACCCATTAAATTGGAAATCTATATATTTTGTTATAGCTATTCTTGAGTTTTCTATCTAAGTTCTAAGTTTATTACCACTCCTTACTTTAAACTACTTTATTTTATAATAAAGGAAATTGATAAAACTAAAGAAATAGGAAAATAAACTACTAAGAATAAGAATAAATTTGATGAAGAAAGCCCACCTAGGGAAAGAGGAAAGATGTGGGAAGAATCCAATGCACAAAGGTGACATCTTCTTCCTTTCTTCTGTCTTCTATAGTAGAAGTAGTCACACACACATTTTAAACACAAATATAATAATATTTCGGCATTGTTGCCTTTATCAAACACAAAGAAGAAGAGAGTACAAATGACACAAACAATGGATTACTCCATCTTGAAATTTTGAATTAAACTGTTAGAAACAAATTGTGCCAACTGTTTTTGGGAGTAGAAATAAATTCCTAGGTTGTGGTTAATATTTATATAAAACTGATGATGAATAATAATAAGACAAGATAAAAAAGAAAAAAGAGAAAATAATAATAATAATGTTAAATTTGGAAAATAATATTATAGAAATAAAAAATAAACTATCTTCTGTTGAGGCCTGGTGGTAATCTTGATTTGGTGATCCATTGGTGGGCCAGTTCCCACTGTCTAAGTTGAGAACTGTTGCACTGTTTGGGAAATGCTCTTAATATTTTGGTGGTGTAGCAGGTTTGAAAGTCCTGGTTGTGGGTACTAGCATGGATGGGTACAGGCTTGTCCGGATCTTTGTGGTTTGTGTCAAAGCGATGATTGTTCATTCGCTGTCTGAGAGAACCTGTAGTGAGGCCTATATATTCTGCATCACATGATTTGCACTGTAGTTGATATATCAAGTTATTGGTTTTGCAATTGTAATACCCAGGGATTTTGTATTCCAATTTGGTTACTTTGCTGTTGAAGGATGTAGCTGGTAGGTGTATTCCACATGTGCTGCAACGGGTGCTACCGCAGGGGTGTGAACCTTTGGTAGTAGGTTTTTCTTCTCGGGATCTCTTGGGGTCAGGAAGTTTGGGATGGACTAGAATATTGTGGAGATTGGGTGGCCGTTTGAAAGTGACTCTTGGGGGTGAACTAAGAAGGTTTTGGGTCTGTGTAGAACTGGTTAGGAATTTGTAACCACATTTAAGGATGGTGTTGATACGTTGTAGACCAGGATGGTAATGGGTTGTGAGAGGGATGTCCTCAACTTTTTTTGGAGGGTCGTGGTCATCCCTGGAGAGTGCTCTGGAGATTTGGTTGTCTATTAGAGGCTTGGGGTAACCTCTACTTTGGAAAACTGTGGAGAGTTGTTTGCAATATTCAGTTAAATCGTCGGGTTCTGAACATATCCGTTTGGCTCGTGTGGCAAGGCTGAATGGTAGAGACCTTTTTGTGTATGAAGGATGGCTGCTATGGTAGTGGAGGTATTGTTGGTGATTGGTGGGTTTTATATGTACAGTGGTACGAATTTGGTTATTTTCAAGGAACAGATTTACATCAAGGAAGGTAAGACTATGATGTGATTTATTGTGGGTGAAGTTTAGGGGGCTGCAATTGTTGAGATTATCTAGAAAGACGTCCAAGGATTCTTCGGAGTGAGGCCAGATCATGAAAATGTCGTCGATGTAGCGAAGCCATAGATATGGTTTGATGGGCTGAGAATGTAGAAAGCGTTCTTCTAGTAGTCCCATGTAAAGATTTGCATATGATGGAGCCATGCGTGTACCCATAGCTGTGCCCTTAATCTGTAGGTAACTACTACTTTAGAAACTACTTTAGAAAGTTTTCTTTTTTATATATATATATATATATATTATTATTATTATTATTATTATTACCACTTCTTACTACCCGTTCGGGTTATACGCACTTACGCTAATGTGTAATGGTTGGGTGATTGTGAGATGAAATGGAGGACCTACAGTTTAACATGGAATCCGAACCACGGTGGAGGCCTGGCATTCTCCACATTCACAAGATGTCTTGTCAGAGGTGAAGGAAGGGTTTGGCAATCAGATAAATTTGTGCCGGGACCGAGGAATGAACCCTGGACCCAAGCACAGAAGTCTGACACTTGAACTCTAGATCGCCAGGTCACCTGTATGTTGTAATACTGTTAAAAAGGTTTATGACTGTTTTTTTTCTTCTATGTGTACTAATAGACATTCAGATTTTTCACATTCATAATGTGGTTAATAATATTAATATTAACAAAAAAAAGTGGATTCTTTTTTATTGAAAATTATTTATTCATTACAATAAAAACTAATACGGGATTAAATGCTATTTTTTTTTAAATTTATATTCTTGAAAAAATTAATAACTAATACTAGGCCTTACATCAACATATCAGCTCAATAATATATAGAATAAATAAAACAGTCATATAGGTTTCTTGTATAGATCTAAAATTTAAGTGTCAGAAGTGACAACTGTTAAACACATGTTTTTGCAGATCATATGGTTCAGCGGAGGGATACATAATTTGGTCTAGTTACTTTTCAGAGCTGTCAGATATCAGCTGTGAGCTGTCAGTCAGCACCAAAGAAGTGCTGTGAGAGGTATATATTACTGTTTTATTTATTTTCTATGTATTGTTGACCATGATATGTTAATGGCCTAGTATTGATTATTAATTGTCTCAAGAAAATAAATTTAAAATAAAAATTAGCATTAAATTCCATATTAGTTTTTATTGTAATGAATAATTTTAATAAAAAAT
>JBCFYV010000012.1:32736548-32766722 GCA_039000515.1 Timema cristinae | reverse complement strand
TGCCTTGTTGATTGTGAACCCCGTAGAAAAAGATACTCTCGAATTTCTTTCCATCGACCAATAGGGAAATTATCTTTGAGCGCGAAACTAAATCTGGCTTGGCGTCACTCGCACCTGCTATTCTTTTACTGCGCAATATTACCCGGAATTCAGACCATGCCCTTGACACGTGCAGCTAGATGAAAAAAAAAAAGAAACATGGCCATTTCTTAGAAAAGATAAGTTTAAATCAAGTCAACTGAAAAAAGGAAATATGATCTCAAATGTTAATAAAGCCAGGAAAATCGATATCATTACAGCTTATATGCAATAAATTTAAGTCAACGTTTAAAATAATAAATCTCTCAACCCTTCTGGGCCAATTCCGTTTAGTTAATTAGAAATGTAAAATTTAAAGGAAAAGAAAAAGAACAATCTACGTACAGTAGCCCCATGGTTTCTTTTGTGCTGATTGACAGCTCACAGCTGACAGCTGATGGCTTTGAAAAGATACCAGTCCAAATTATGTATCCCTACGCCAAACCATATGATCTGCAAAAACATGTGTTTAGCAGCTATCACTTCTTACTGTCAAAATTTAGGTATATACTATATACCTAAATGTAAACTATCAGTGGTAAGCTGTGAGCTGTCATTCAGCACCAAATAAGCCATGGGGCTACTGTAGTATACATTATAATGTAGCAAAAAATAAACGAATCTTTTGTAATATTCATTCAAATTATTTTTGGCCAATATTCGATTGTACACTGTACAACCACTTACACTTTATATTAAATTAGCTTTATAATCATTCAAAAGAGGAAGGTCGATTAATGTGTAGTAATGGGGACTATTTATTGAAAATGAACCTAATAGAAATTAAAACCTGTATAGAGATAGCCTGGAAACATACATAATTTTAAGATCTATTTTCCTCAACACTTCTAGCAAGAGAGCGGTAAGCGAATTAATCGGTCAGCTCACGTCGTCATTTACTGTTTTTATTCGAATGTTTTTGAAAGAATCGAATGAATAGATTATTCAAAATAATCTAATGAATCCAATTCAGCCCATCACTAATCTGGTCTGATTTGTTCTTAACAATTGGCAATGTCTTTACATCTTTCATCCATTTCTGAATCCTTGTTTGACATAACACATTCTCTCCCTCATGCCGACCAGTCTCCCTCCTTTATGCCCCTAAACTGCAAGGGTGAAACCACCCACTCGACCAAGCCAGCGGAGTCGGAGTATCCACTAACTCCATCTGGTGGAGACAAAGCGAACTACGTCCACGACGAAAAGGCATCTAAACAACGGAGAAATAAATTTAATGTAGACATAAATAATTATAATGTAAATATTGCTAGATATACTTGTAAGATATTTTCTTCTAATCATCACTGAATATGAAGAATAAGAATACCCTAAAGATTAAGGCGATAATATTATGTATCAGTAATCTGGTTACACTATGACAATTTATATTTACTGTTGTATGTAAAGAAAATTTGTCTGTCTGTATATGAAGGTAGATGAATTATTGTTGTTACTAATTTCTTAATATCTAATGGTTATCGTGAAAAAACATCGACCCTGCCATCGAGCAATACAACGGCGGGAGAACATCGATATTTTATTAATGTTTGTCAAATCGCTTTTTTTATCAGTTGTTTTTAATTTCTGCTTTTTTGTTTATGAATGGAAATATCTGAAAATATCTCAAAAGGTACTAAGATAATTTACTCACAAACTAGAAAATATTCGTTGACATTTTTTTAATGTTTTTCTAACTTTTTTTTTGTCTACCCAATACTTTATCGACTCAAAGTTGCCCTTTTTAAAAAAAAAAAAATTAAATTAATTTTTAGGTGTTTTTCCTTATTTTTATTCACCTGTGCTTGTGGGAAATTAAAAAGGCATTGTGTGGTTTTTTTTTACAATTTCTCATAAACAGAGAAACTAGAAAAAATATTTTTCTTACTACCTCAATTTTATATTTTTGTAGGGTAATAAGAAACTTAAAGATACATTAATCTGCTTGAATATGCCTAGAAAGTACGAGAAGAAAGATATTAGGGCTACCTACGACTCTGCACGTATGGCAGAAGCAGCAGCCGTTGTTCAAAGGGCTTAAAACTACGCATAGTAGCATAACTCTATGAATTGCCATTTGCGACGATTTGTAAACATTATTAAAAAAAAAAAGAAACTGATGCTAAAGTGGGAGGAGGCCAAAATCCTGAAATTAGTTACAAAGATGAGAAGGACTTTGGTCAGTATCTGCAAGTGTGCGTTGCATGTTGAGGGTCTGACACGGAAAGAAACCATACAACTGGTGACAGAGTTTGTTTGTCAGGATAAAATAGAAATAAGATGGAAGAATGGAAAAGACCCCTTTGAAAACTTGTTTTGTGGATTGCTTGCTCGCCACCCTGACTTAAGAATAAGAAAGGGTGAAGCTCTTAGTTCGCAAAGGGTCAGAGAAACAGATCCTTTCATCATAAAAAAAAAAGTATATGATGATATCGCCAAGATGTACAAGTATGAGAGCATCGGCCCTGAAGATGATGGAATCTTATTTAACTGCGATGAAATTGCCTTCTCTCATGATCCAAGGGATATGAAGATCGTTGCTGAAAAAAGTGTAAAAAGATTTTCAAGAAACATTGCAGGAACTGGAAAAACCAATACAACAGTACTTGCCTGTGGAGAAACTGATGGACAAAATTTCTATCTTTCATCATCTTTACAGGTAAACAGATGGGGTCAACATGGGTACCAAAACGAGAATATCCAGGAACGGGCTAGGAGAGAATGGTTGAATGGGTGGAAATTTATTCATCAAGTGGTTCATAGAGTTATTTATGACCTCTATTCCCCCCAAAGAACAAAGGAAGAAGAAAGTTGTCCCCTTCTTCGATGGAGTGATCTTCCATATCAGCTACGACCTGGTGAAAATATCACAAGAAAATTATGTGGTCCTCTAAAAATCTCTACCAAATGTGAGTCAATTCATTCAACCTCTTGACAAGATGGTCTTTAAAACAATGAGAAGTAATTGGAATTAACTTCTTCTGGAAAACAACTGAAAGTTTCCAAGGACAAATATGACAAAAGCACAGTTTGCCGAGGAACTTTCAACTTTGTGGGAAGAGTCCTTCAAGTCCCGGAACCTAAGGTTAAGTTTTCAATCTACTGGACTGTTTCCTGTCAACTTCAACAAGTTTCCAGAGACAGCTTATGATCCGATAAAGTTTTAGAGATTCAAAGCTATGGGAAGTGCTCAATCTAAATCTAATCATTCAAGCTAAAAACCATAATCGCAAATCAGTTTTTAACCTAGTTCCTCATCCACACTTCCTATGGCATCTACAAAATCACTGTCAACATCAAATACGGTTACACTAGCCTGCATTAATCCTAAATAAAGTGAAGAAATTCCTGGTTTCAGTCATCAACTTACTAAGGCAGACAAAAACAATTTTGATCTTGTTGAAAACTCATTTGAACAAATAGAGTTTGAATAAGCTGACACGCAAACTGTGGGAAAGGACATAGACAAGTATAATTTTGAAATATTTATTGGGAAAAAAATGTAATATGAGGAATGCCAGGTCTCCACCATGGTTCGGATTCCACGTTAAACTGTAGGTCCTTCATTTCATCTCACAATCACCCTACCATTACACATTAGCGTAAGTGCGTATAAACCGAACGGGTAGTAAGACGCCGTGGTAATAATAATAATAATAATAATAATAATAATAATAAATAATAATAATAATAATAATAATAATAATAATAATAAAATATTGGGAAAAAACTGTCCCAAAAGTATCTAACGTTGCTAAAAACTCAATACAACTAGGGAAAATGAAGATGGTTTCACAAGAGTAGTTAATGGGCGACTTTATCCAGTCGATAATTATTCATAATTTGACGTATGAGAGTATGTAATTGACGTTTCAATGACGTTTCAATGACGTGTGTCGTGTATAGAGTGACGTTTTCAATGACGTATGTCAGGTATAGACCCGCCCTGAGCCATCAACTGTAGTGAGTGACGTCAGGTGGGGGAGGTCAGTCTTAAAAGGTCAGCGCCAAGATAATTTCTGTCGCGGACAAGTTTTTTTTAAGTGTATATGAATTCAGTGAGTGAGGTCAGCCTTGGTCAGCCTTGCCGTGTGACGTCAGCCCGCATTTGGACGTCACAGCACTTGACCGAGATTCGAACCTCGATCTCCACGTCCCCCGAGCTCAACACGACTAGCGCGTTAGCCAACTACGCCCCCGAGGAGGGTAGTAAGCAATATAAATGTGCGTATTACCACTCGAGTTCAGGATATCAATTTATTATCACAAATAGATTGAAGCGTACCCTCTAAGTTATCCCAATGACGTATGGCTTCAATGCCGTATGTCAGGTATAAACCCGCTCTGAGCCAGCAACTGTAATAATGACGTATGAGACTATGGTGTAATTAAAATATTGGTATGGTAGTCTGTGACATAAGAAATTAATGTCAGTAGTAATGGGTGTGTTGACGTCACCGTCACATTGACAGCTCACTATAGAATTTTATAGTAGGTTCGCTTAAATAAGGCGGCTTTATCTGTACAAAGCAGATAAGGGAGAACACATAATAGTTGCTGTTTTTATTGTATGTTCGTTAAAATAAGACGGATTTGTGATTGAAATAAACTCACTATAGAATTTTATAGTAGGTTCGCTTAAATAAGGCGGCTTTATCTGTGCAAAGAAGATAAGGGAGGACACATAATAGTTATAATTCAAATTGACAGCTCACTATAGAATTTTATAGGAGGTTGGCTTAAATAAGGCGGCTTTATCTGTGCAAAGAAGATAAGGGAGGACGCATAATAGTTGCTGTTTTTATTGTATGTTCTGTAGCATCGGATGTTTTATAATAGACACGAGACAAACAGAAATAGTCAAGACTTACCCCACTTGCTGGTTGACTGGGGCTGCGTGGAAGAACGACACAAAACCACCTAACGCACCTTCACCGAACCGGGAAAATTGAATACTGACTGTGAAGACTGAATGGCAAGTTCAAGCCAACGCCTTGGGTTGAATGGACTTGCGCAGTAAAGAGATCCCCTCCGAGAAGATTCCGGAACGCCCACGGCCTCTCTCGAAGCGAATCAACTTGCGCTTCTTGTGTTCCTTTTTTATTCTAGTATGTTATTCCCCCCTTTTTTTCCCATCTTCCCCTCTTCTGTGCTTTAGGGTATATATTCTGGTGCCTGTCGCTACGAACTTTACAATTGGGCCTGAGTCATATCAGGGATAGGATAAGCTCCGGCTTTCTACTTCATAAAATGTAAGATCTAAATCCATTTTCGGCAAATTAAAACTTTTTTTTTTAAATGTAAATCTTTTCTAAAGTCAATTTTGGCTTTAATTTTAAATACCCTAAAAAATCATTCTGACAGTTAAGAACATAGTTTTTTCTGAGATCACTTTATTTGCAAGGTCAGGGCGATTTAGCGCCAGTAGAGTCACGACTAATCGATGGTATCGATTATGTACTGTATTGTTTGAATTAATGTTCGCGGGAACTATGTTAGCATTTGAATTAGTTTATCTTATTGTGATACGCTATGTGTCTTTTCTTGATGGGCAGATATTTAGAACTTGAATTTAACATATCTTACGCTATGAGCCATTTATTATGGACACATATTTAGTATTTGAATTTAACATATCTTATTGTCATACGCTATGAGCCATTTATTATGAACAAATATTTAGTATTTGAATTTAACATATCTTATTGTCATACGCTATGAGCCATTTATTATGGACAATTATTTAGTATTTGAATTTAGCATATCTTATTGTCATACGCTATGAGCCATTTATTATGGACAAATATTTAGTATTTGAATTTAAAATATCTTATTGTCATACGCTATGAGCCATTGGTTATGGACAAATATTTAGTATTTGAATTTAACATATCTTATTGTCATACGCTATGTACCATTCCTAATGGACATATATATTATGTTGGAAATTAGATTGTCTTGTTACCATTGACTAGGTGCCTTTTTTTTAAAGGATTAATATTTAATGATGGAATCCAAATGATCATGTTATTTTTACTATGCGCCATTTCTAATGGGCGACATCTTAAAGTTAACATTAAGTAATCTGATGAATATTTACCATCTGACTCTTTAGCTTTGACTTCAATTAATTGTTGTTTATGAATTTATTCTATACTTCGCAACATCAACAATGTATATATTTGGAGGAACTGTTAAAAATCTAATGTAGCTATGACTAATAAACATCGACTAACTTTGACTTATACTAATTCTTATTATATATTTATCCCATCATTCCCAAGGTTATCCGTCAAAGTTTTGGTTTAATATGAACTTTACTGAGGCTGAAGTCTCTTGCCGTCTGGATGAGATAGAGGGTCACATTAATAACTTCTCAGCATTCGCTCTGGGTTAAACCCCCCCCCCCTTTTTTTGTAGTGTTTATGTTTTCTATGTAGTTTGTGGCATCTGCCCCTAAGGGATGCTACAAAATCTGCGCCACTCTGCGCTCAGAGTGAATGCATCTTGCTTGTTCTGTTTAATTAATTTTTGTAATTCTGTTTCATGAATAACACAACGGCCATGGACTATGCCTCTGGAAGCACGATCAGCACGCGGTCTGAAATCTACCTGCTCAGCGGCTCCGATCTGCGTGAGGAGCTCAAGGCGAGAAAAATCCAATACCCCCCTGAGGCAACGGTTGCTGCTTTGCGGTTCTTGCTGTCCGAGAGTATTTGTAAGTCCAGCGACCCTATTAATCAGGACACTATGTATAACGTTAGCCAGCCTTCTTATGATGAGGGGGATCAGCACAAAATTGATTCTATTGTGATAGAGAAGGTTAGTGGACTCCCAATCCCTCCCGTTGTCCCCGCAGCTAGTACACAGTTTTCTAGTACTCTCTCCAAAACACAAAGTAAGGTCGCTAGCGAGCGCGTTAGACTTTGGCCGGTGTGCGATGGGTTATCGCCCTTGGAATTATTTAACTTTTTGGTAGAGGTTCATAGAGTTTGGAAACTCAGACTCGTAGGGGACTTGGAGTTATTAACCTTATGTATTGGCAAGACGTCAGGATTTCTAGCACACTTAATCACTGAGTGTATTCAGCTAGGCCTTCCCTGGACTAGGGTGAAAAGTCGCATATTAGAGTCTCTAGTGTCTAAAAGAGATAAGGATACCCTGTATAAACAAAAGGTACGTCGTTTTCAGCTTCCTCAGGAACCCTTTCGATTATTTATCTTGGCTGTCTCTGAGGCGATTGAGGTATTAGACCTTAATGTACCTGAGGGGGATATAGTGGAAATTATCCTTGAAAATGTGTCCCCTTTGACGAGGAGACATTTCATATTTCCTAATAGGCCTACTACTCTTCCCGAGTTGTACTCGTTGGCGTCCAGTATAGAGGGTTCGCTTTTGGCCGAGAGGGAATATTTGTATGAATTTCCCATGCAGGTGCCCTGTAACTTCAGACAGGAAAGACCCCCCCCTCCCCCCATTTGCGACTATTACCAGGCCTATTATTAACGTGGGTTCTAGTCCCTCTACTATGCAAGGAGGCAGGAATAGGTCAAGGAGATCTTCTGACTTAACCCACGTCCGATGTTATCGTTGCCGACAACTAGGACACCTTCAGAGGGAGTGCCCCTCGGGAAACGTGTGACGCGTGGTGGTGGTAAGGGGGCCACCGCGCGTGAAGTTTCCAAATCTTCTGTTCCTCTTTCCCCGGTTGTTAGATTCTCAATTAGATCAGCGTCTGGCTCTGCCTTACTTGACACTGGTTCAAGTGCTTCGTTCATTAGTGTTGAATTTTGAATAGTTTAAATAATGTTGGGAAGATACCGGTGGGGAAAGTCGGTGTTAAGGCCTTTGTCTTAGGCAATGGCAACCTCCTTAAGGTTAGTGAGAAAGTGAGTCTTTCCATAAAAATAATGGGGTTTTCTTGGAAGAGGGACTTGTTTTGCGTTCCTTCATTACCCTACGATATAATCTTGGGTAATGACTTCCTGTGGGAACTGGTGCCGTTATTGACCTGGCTAGGAAGGAGTTAAGTTTTGGGTTTTCCCCCAGGGTTAAAGTCCCGTTTTATACTACTCATATTTTTTATAGCTTATGTTTGTTTGATAATGGTGAAGTAGCCATTAGGGGTTTGATTTCTAAGTTTTCTGACGTCATTACTACCAGGTTAGGTGAGTGTAATGTCCTGCCTTATGAAATCATAATGAGTGACAACATCCCCGTTAGATCAGGTCCGTACTCATGTGCTCCGCCCAAAATGAAGGTTTTTCGGGAGTTGATCAATGATTTAGAATCAAAAGGGGTCATCCGCCCCTCGAACTCACCGTATGCTAGTCCTGCATTTATTATACCCAAAAAAGGGGAGGGCTTCAAGCTTATCGTCGATTATAGGAAGGTCAACAAAAAGATTCAGTTTGACCCGTACCCAATGCCTAGCATAGAGTCAGCTTTTCAGCACCTTGGTAGAGCTCGTATTTTTAGCCTGATTGATCTCAACGCAAGCTTTTTGCAATGCGCCTTGGTAGAGTCTTCAAAAAAATTCACTGCTTTTGTCACTCCGTGGAGACAATACGAATTTAACCGTGTTCCCCTTGGCTGTAGTATAGGCGGACAAGCCTTAAGTCGCGTACTGGACCATGTGTTGTCTGACATAAAATATGATTATGTATTTAACTACTTGGATGACATATGTGTATATAGCAATTCGCTTGAGGATCATTTAGTGCATTTAGAGGAAGTGTTGACTCGATTACGGCGAGCAGGCCTGACAGTAAATCCCGATAAGGTTACTTGGGCAAAACCCTCCATCAAATACCTGGGGTATGTTATTTCTGAGGGAAACCTCCTTATAGATCCCGAGCGAATCAGCCCCATCATTAATTATCCTCCCCCCTCAAATCTCAAGGGCGTGATGCGTTTTGTTGGCATGTGTGCATATTACGCCAGATTTGTCCCGGCCTTTTCGGAGATTACCGCTCCGCTCAATGCTCTAAAGAGGAAAGGTGTCACCTTTTGCTGGGGTGAGGAGCAGGCACGGGCTTTTAACCTATTGAAAGAAAAGCTTATCTCCCCCGAGGTACTAAGGATGCCAGATTTTTCTATCCCATTTCTCCTTCATGTTGATGCTTCGTCTGTGGCTCTGGGGCTGTGTTGTCCCAGAGGTCATCGGAGGGAGTCCGGCCGGTAGCCTTCGCTAGTCGGACTCTCACCGATGCCGAGAGGCGATACAGCGCCTATGAAAAGGAATGTCTCGCCTGTGTCACAGGCGTTGAGCGTTTCGCCGATTATCTAGAGCAACGTGAATTCGAGCTTTTCACCGATAACCAGGCACTAGCGTGGATGTGGGGCCACCCCAAGCAGCTTGGGAAAATAGGGAGATGGGTTTGGAGACTATCTATGTTCAAGTTCTCCACCCACCACATTTCTGGGAGACATAACGTTGTGGCAGATGCTTTGTCCCGCATGGCGGAAGATAACTCTCCTATTGGATCTCTCGAGGTAGCTCCTGCTTCCTGTGTTATTCAGTCCATCCCTGAATCCTTTACGTCAATTGGGAACCACCAAAATAACGATGCGTGGTGTGTAGAATTAAAAGACAGGATATCTAGAGGGGAGAAAATAGGGTCATATGCTATTTTCAATGGGCTATTGGTTGTGACTAATTCGAAGGGGAAGTGCAGGAAAGTGGTTGTGCCAGGGGCGGTGCGATCAATGTTGCTGAAATATTTTCATGATTCTGCATATGGTGGTCATCTTGGAGTTTTGAAAACCTTTAAGAAAATTACTAAGGAGTTCTTCTGGCCCGGGTTGTATAACGATGTGAAAGAGAGGGTTAGCCATTGTGAGAGCTGTCTAAAGGCTAAACCCGCCCAAAATTCCAGAGTTGGGTTCCATTCGGCCGATGTCGCCCAACGTCCCTGGGATAAGGTCTTCATCGATTACATGGGGCCAATCACCCGTTCCACCTTAGGTAATTCGTGTATACTTATTTTAGTAGACGCCTTTTCCAAGTTCGTGGTTCTCATCCCGTTGCGCAACATGAAAGCAACCACTACTGTCAACGCCCTCTGCAGGCGAGTGTGGGCTTTATTTGGAGCACCACGTGTTGTGGTCAGTGATAATGGTCCTTGCTTCAGATCGAGCTGTTTTAAAAACATGTGTTTCAGTTGGGGAATTAAACATGTTACCACTAGCCCCTACCACCCCGGACCCAATCAGGTTGAGAGATTCAACCGGAATTTAGTAATAGCTCTTACAATTTATCATAGTGAGGCACAGAATATGTGGGATCAGGAATTAGATTTTTTAAATTTAGCTTTTAATTCTGCTTTCCATGAATCCATTGGCTGTTCGCCGGCTTCCATCTTTCTTGGTCGAGAGTTGAACCACCCCCTTTTAGCTATTTGGAACATTGATCCATTGTTAGAGAATTGTGATGATTCCTCCCATAAAGATAGATGTCAACGTGCCCTGGATCATCTCAAAAAGGCTCAAAGAAGGGTGGCTAGCGCATACAATAATGGGAGACTCCCCGTTCCTTTCATTGTAGGAGATAGTGTATTGTGTAAGGAATTCCCCTTGAGCTCCTCGGCGGAGAAGAGATCGGCGAAGCTGTGCCAGAGGTGGAGTGGTCCATGGACGGTTGACAAGTTTTTGACCCCAGTGACCTGCTATCTCAGGAATGTGAAGGATGCATCTTTTTCCAGGCGAGTGCATGTTAGCCATTTGAAAAAGATTTGAGCCCAATTGTCCCTTGGGATATGGTGTGGACATATTTGAATAGTTAAATGTGAGTTTTTTTTGTATGATGAAAATTAGCTAATATATATACTTGTAGAGTAGGCAAGTAAATTATAGGTTAGGTTCTATTATTATTATTGTTGCTACGCCTGGGCCCAGGGCGAGAAATGTAAATAAAAAATATATATATTTTTATTATGTGCCGGACACGTGTGTACCTGATCAAGATACGTCAACAAATAGTTTACAAGTGCAATTCTAATGAACTAGTACGCCAGATGGCTAATGACTAACTGATTCAGTGCTGCTTTATAGCTATTGAAGCGAAGAACGGAACCATGTGATAGCTTGTTTATTTGGAACTTTTTCTCGTATGAGAGCTAGATATGAGATTTTTTTTTGAACTTTGGATAAAAACCAAATTGGTTAGGGATGAATACTTTAAATTCTGTGTACTGCTTCTATTCTTTTGTGTGTGCAGCTCAGAGGAGTCCTTCCGTCTGTGTCTTCTCCCTCCCCTTCCCCTTTCCCATTGGCACGCCGTGAGGGAAGCTTCTTGAAGATATACACATGGCGTGGGAGAGACCATGGTGGGCGTTCACAAGAGATGAACGGACTGGAACTCCGGCCACAATGGAGGGCCGCTAGACGACATGGTGTATGACGTGGTGCCTGATCCCATCGGCAGTCCCAGCAGGCCATCCTATCCGATCTACAATGGTCTAGGGAAACAATCTGGCACCGTTGATGGGAAGGATTGCAATGGAAATCCTCCGTAAACGGTGTAAAGGTCCTGAAGAAAAACATAACTAGTACGTCGCTGGTGTTCCTTTGGGTTCTTCAAGATCAAGTAGAAGAGTGTGAAGACCTACACCCTCCCCCTTTGCTCCTTTAAGGGGGGGAGATTTGTAGCATCGGATGTTTTATAATAGACACGAGACAAACAGAAATAGTCAAGGCTTACCCCATTTGCTTGTTGACTGGGGCTGCGTGGAAGAACGACACAAAACCACCTAACGCACCTTCACCGAACCGGGAAAATTGAATACTGACTGTGAAGACTGAATGGCAAGTTCAAGCCAACGCCTTGGGTTGAATGGACTTGCGCAGTAAAGAGATCCCCTCCGAGAAGATTCCGGAACGCCCACGGCCTCTCTCGAAGCGAATCAACTTGCGCTTCTTGTGTTCCTTTTTTATTCTAGTATGTTATTCCCCCCTTTTTTTCCCATCTTCCCCTCTTCTGTGCTTTAGGGTATATATTCTGGTGCCTGTGGCTACGAACTTTACAATTGGGCCTGAGTCATATCAGGGATAGGATAAGCTCCGGCTTTCTACTTCTTAAAATGTAAGATCTAAATCCATTTTCGGCAAATTAAAACCTTTTTTTTAAAATGTAAATCTTTTCTAAAGTCAATTTTGGCTTTAATTTTAAATAACCTAAAAAATCATTCTGACAGTTAAGAACATAGTTTTTTCTGAGATCACTTTATTTGCAAGGTCAGGGCGACTTAGCGCCAGTAGAGTCACGACTAATCGATGGTATCGATTATGTACTGTATTGTTTGAATTAATGTTCGCGGGAACTATGTTAGCATTTGAATTAGTTTATCTTATTGTGATACGCTATGTGTCTTTTCTTGATGGGCAGATATTTAGAACTTGAATTTAACATATCTTACGCTATGAGCCATTTATTATGGACACATATTTAGTATTTGAATTTAACATATCTTATTGTCATACGCTATGAGCCATTTATTATGAACAAATATTTAGTATTTGAATTTAACATATCTTATTGTCATACGCTATGAGCCATTTATTATGGACAATTATTTAGTATTTGAATTTAGCATATCTTATTGTCATACGCTATGAGCCATTTATTATGGACAAATATTTAGTATTTGAATTTAAAATATCTTATTGTCATACGCTATGAGCCATTGGTTATGGACAAATATTTAGTATTTGAATTTAACATATCTTATTGTCATACGCTATGTACCATTCCTAATGGACATATATATTATGTTGGAAATTAGATTGTCTTGTTACCATTGACTAGGTGCCTTTTTTTTAAAGGATTAATATTTAATGATGGAATCCAAATGATCATGTTATTTTTACTATGCGCCATTTCTAATGGGCGACATCTTAAAGTTAACATTAAGTAATCTGATGAATATTTACCATCTGACTCTTTAGCTTTGACTTCAATTAATTGTTGTTTATGAATTTATTCTATACTTCGCAACATCAACAATGTATATATTTGGAGGAACTGTTAAAAATCTAATGTAGCTATGACTAATAAACATCGACTAACTTTGACTTATACTAATTCTTATTATATATTTATCCCATCATTTTCAAGGTTATCCGTCAAAGTTTTGGTTTAATATGAACTTTACTGAGGCTGAAGTCTCTTGCCGTCTGGATGAGATAGAGGGTCACATTAATAACTCCTCAGCATTCGCTCTGGGTTAAACCCCCCCCCCCTTTTTTTTGTAGTGTTTATGTTTTCTGTGTAGTTTGTGACATCTGCCCCTAAGGGATGCTACAGTTCGTTAAAATAAGACGGCTTTGTGATTGAAATAAACTCACTATAGAATTTTATAGTAGGTTCGCTTAAATAAAGCGCCTTTATCTGTGCAAAGAAGATAAGGGAGGACACATAATAGTTGCTGTTTTTATTGTATGTTCGTTAAAATAAGACGGCTTTGTGATTGAAATAAACTCACTATAGAATTTTATAGTAGGATCTCTTAAATAAGGCGGCTTTATCTGTGCAAAGAAGATAAGGGAGGACGCATAATAGTTGCTGTTTTTATTGTATGTTCGTTAAAATAAGACGGCTTTGTGATTGAAATATACTCACTATAGAATTTTATAGTAGGTCCGCCTAAATAAGGCGGCTTTATCTGTGCAAAGAAGATAAGGGAGGACACATTATAGTTGCTGTTTTAATTGTATTCTCGCTAAAATAAGACAATTTTGTGTTTGAAATAAAATAGTATTTTTATAGGAAGTTCGCTGAAATAAAGCGTGTTTGTTTATGCAATTCTAGATAACACACTATTCATTTTTTATAGTATGTTCACTGAAATAATGTATTTGCCACGTATTGAGGCGGATTACATTAAATCAATGGATTTTTTTAATGGGCTTATTTGAGGTATTTAACGTCCATTTTCTGAACCGAATGATTCAATCAGAGCACAAGAATCTCTATGAGCCAGAGCGAAAGGGCCTTCCAATTTTTACCGGGAAAGGTATTAACATAAAGAGAGGAAAAACTTAACTTCCGTCACACGCAATTCCATATAATGTTGACCTGACACTACAGACCACGTGTCAAAAGGTAAGATTTAATTTTGTTGTTTTTAGACAGTTTATTTACTAAAACTAACAAATTGGAGGTCAAAGTTTTAATATCTTTACTTTTACTTTAAGTTACAACACTAAGACCATTTAAATAATTAAATAACGTGAACTATTTGTTCTAAGTCTTGTATTGGCTACAAACAAGATATCATTATGTCCTCAAATTTCGAATCTCCTTAAAAAATATGTTTAACAATTACAAAAATAAAATACATAAGTTTTCCCACTTGCTTGATTTACCGGGCAGTGGTTTTCTGTTGATGTTCAAACAAAAATGTAGTTATTTTCTATATAATAATTTTTTTCTAAAATTTTAAGTGTTAAAATCGAAGAGTTTGGATCGCAGATTTTGGTAAAATCTATATATATATATATATATATATATATATATATATATATATATATATATATATAATATATATATATATATATATATATATTTAATTTAAAACAGATTTTTAAGAATCGATAACGTTCATTAAAAGTGAAATTATCAGGCTCAAGGGTATATTATGCCTTAGGCCTATATCTCATCTCACCATAAACAATATCAAAACATGATGGATTCCAAGTGTTATGGCTTGCAAATATGTTCTAGAGTTGAGCTTTTCAAATTGATTAAATCTGTATACCTCTTCTTCTCAACTAAGAATAAATAAATAGCCCTCTATATTTAAAACATAAAGCGATTCATTTAGACAATGACTCCCGTAGTTCTACCAAACCAATTTTTAAGTTTTATTTCTAGCATTGCCTCTCAATACCTGCTTAATTTTAGTTTTAATAGAATCTTTTACACCTTGTATGTGTACAAACAAATTTTATGGGTTTTTTCGTAATATGTTCTATGTATGTCTAACTGATAATTAATTTTTTGTTATATGTAATAAATATGCATTACAACTTTTGAGATCAACTGCTGTTTAATAGTTTTTATTAAACCTATAAAACAAAAACTAGCTTACCAAAAAATCTGAAAAAATTTATGGTAGTAACATACACCTCAACGATGTATCTTATCCTGTATCTGAACTAAATTTATATTCAATAACTCAAAAACTTCAACTCAAATTCAAACGAACTATACTCATACATTTCAAATTTAAAAAAAATACTATTTATAAAATAGCCCGTAGGGACTTGATATTGTCGGTTAGATAATATAATAACCACAATCTCCATCGTCCACTGTTTGTATAAACATTCATTTCTAAACCGCCTTTCTTATTAAGCGGTTTCTTGTCTTTGTCAAAGTCTGTTCTACTTCACCCATCAGCAGATACTGGTAGGAATGAACATAGGATAGCAATGTTATAATTTTTAGCCATCGATATTTAGTACCGATATCTAAGGTGTGATACATGTATGTTTTTGTCAGTACTATGGGTGTCAGCTCTACCCTTTAATCAACCCCCTATGATCCCCAACGACCCTTCTCATCTGACGCTAAAATTTGATATTCAGTTACAGTTTAATTTATTTGAAAAACAAAACATCGTGTTTTATTTGTTCTATAAAATCGATGTGCTGTGTTACAAGTAACAATTTTTCTCATTGATTGATGTTATAATTTCGGTAGGGACATTGATGTGTGTGTGTGTCCCCATTCGATATCATCGACATCATCCCTACCAACAGGTAAGCCAAAAAGAATCCTCGTTTCGAGAGATGTACTGTTTATTATAATTATGTTTGTTGGTAGATGATTTTAAC
Organism: Timema cristinae; assembly: GCA_039000515.1. Lineage (NCBI taxonomy): Eukaryota > Metazoa > Arthropoda > Insecta > Phasmatodea > Timematidae > Timema > Timema cristinae. The sequence goes on along the minus strand of JBCFYV010000012.1, from coordinate 32,750,807 downwards.
ACTCAATGTTATTTAGCAACATCCAAGGCATACACGTCATCGATCAGCAAATATCGATAGAGCGATCATCGAACCTTTAACATCGATGTTCGATGTCCATCCCGACCTTCGGGGCTGGTGTGAATCTCATATGTTCAAAGTGTATTTTATACCTTTAATGTCTATGTCACAATATTGTGTATATTAATGTTAATAAAAATACTTAAATTAATATGGTAGGCAGTGTTGCAATCTGGTAACGATAGTACACAATCATCTAGAGTTGATTATTTTCATAGTAACGAAAGAAGAACGACAAATACTCCTGTATATTTCCACAACGAAAGTGAAAAGAGAGTCGTGAATGACATCAACTCCTCAAGCTTAGCGAAGAAGAGCGGTTGGAAATAGTGCATAAGCGATGCGTTAATAGCCACGACTAGCGAAATCAAACCTAACCTTGAACTAAAACTCAAGGCGAGTGGAAAGAGATAGTGATAGTGTATGAGTAAAAAGAAGAGAGTTAAAGAAACATCAAACTAGTGCACGATGTATCCCATAAAGTGTCACACGGACGCAAGGTAATGACCAGGGGGAAAGAGGAGCGGTACCTAATGCATCCTTGCTGTAATATTTATCTTTAATTTAATTCCAATTATATAAGTTCTTAAATTAAATGTACAACTGACACACATACGTTTATTTTGTACAAGTAATAATATACATTTGTAGTAAAAACTGTAGGCCTATTGGCTATTGGTCAATGTATCAGATGTGTGATGTAGCGGTTAATGGTGGCGTGAAGACTCGCTTGCAAAGTAAGAGTCACTCGATCACAGCTCTAGTTCAAGAGTCGTTCAATTTGAATGACTCGTTCACGAGCGACCCATTACTACGCGCCTTTTCTGCAATGGCTGCTCCCCGATAAGCATCTGTCCCTCTCTCTGGGTATGCGCACTGTTGCCAACGACCATATTATAAGTGTTGTAGCTAGCTTAGTACCAGAAAGACGCTTGCTAGATTGTCACTAAACGAAAAATTAAGAGTTATCAGATTTGTCGTCAAACCAAAAATGCATACATTAATCTTGAAATAGCTCTTCTGTAGACCGAAACAATGCATTATGCGTTCTTGCAGTAGGATGGTACAAAAATCAAAATTCTACAGCATTAAAAATTAAAAGAATTAACATGAACTTGACAGAAAATTAAGGAAAGTCACCCGTCACCAGATTGGTCGCTAGGCACTACAAATGAAAATTAGTCGTTTCAGACCCGTGAAAGTTGATAGGTTTAGTGATAAAGTCTCTACATTGGCAACACTGGGTACGCGCCACTCAAGGTGGCTCCTTAGATTTCCCACACCCCTCTCCGTACACACTATCACTACGGATACAGCTCAGCTCTGACTATTGTTAAAGCCTACTACTACCCTCTTGGAACATTTCTACTTTACTTTTACCGATACAGCTCAAAAACAGACCCCCCACTTCCTTCTTACTACACTGTAGTCGAGTAACAACTGTGCAATATTTATCAGATAACAAACAGACACCCCTTCCTTCTTCGTAATATACGTTAGCTGTGTAACGACTGTGCAACATTCACCAGATAACAAACAAACCCTTCGCCTCCCAATTTCTTCGTAATATTTTGTAGTCAAGTAACGACTGTTCAACATTTACATGGTAATAAACAAACTCCCCAACCTTTAAAAATGCTATGGTCAAGTAACAACTATGCTACATCTATCCGAATTATCAGAGGATCTAGGAGACTTCACATTGGTAACACAGATAACACCGTCACGCATTTCCCTCAGCTATAAAACACGAGTGTGATATCGGATTACGTGATACATTTGTACTCTAATATTAATAAAGTTGCTCTTAATATGAACATAGTAAAGGCTTTACTAATATATTAATAAAAAGGGGTTAATTAATATGTATACAATATAGGATTTACCGGTATGTTCCGTATGTTGCAGTTACGTTAAACACGGCTGTAACGTGTGGCGCTGTGGATACTCGATACTAAGGCAAATATTATTTGGATGCTGGGAAGTAGCTCTCTGTGGAATAGCTTAGGCCTTTTCAGTTGGCATTTGTTCCCGATATTTGAATATTGGTATCGGTAAGGAATGTTTCTTCTCTTTCCTCAACGGCACGGTCCGGTACCAGACACGAACACAGCGCTCGGTAAACTTTAGCCTCTAAGCGTCATGGACCGGAACAGTGAGTTGAGAAAGAAGGTTCCTTAACGATCCATTTCCAACAGTATCAGTAACGCATGACAAGCTGATAGTTACAAAACGTTCCACAGTGAGGTTGGGTTCCAAATTACCTATCCATCAATATCGACACATTTCTACCCTTCTCTTTGGGCACACACATATTCCCGTGGCGGCTCCCCAGCTATTTTCTAGTGTTTTCTATTTACCCCCATTCTCTTCTCCGGAGATATAGTCCGACTCTAGGATTCATAACATCTCACATAGCTGAGGCAGGCAATTATGTAGTCTAGTTGATACCTGCTGATGTTCCCTGGCCTCTTCAATTTTTTTTAAAACATATTTTTATGTTCTAATTAAAATACTTTTTTCCGCCAGTGTAAGCTTGGAGAAGAGGGACCAAATATAATAAAATAAATATTGAGGTTCAAATTAATTTGTTTTATTAGCACAACTATTTTAATCACGGAACTACTGGGTATAGCATTTAAAAACAACATCATCGCCACCTCTTTGATGTGATACTTCTGAGCAGGACAACTATCACCAATGGTCTTTGAGCAACGCTAACAATAATGAATGATTCATAAAAATATATTGGATGACACTTCAAATAGTATAAGGAATTTAAGGGAACATGACATTAAATAAAATTATAATCTTTTGCACCGTCACCCCTTACATCTACGCTACTAGCACCGTCGGCACTTTCATATACCTTCGGCTCGTAATTATTTCCTACCCTGGATTTAACACCGGTGGGACAACGGGGACAAGCGATATATATTAGATTTAAGATAAGATATGATTAATTAATGAACAATATTCAAAGATATTACAAAATAATATAAATAACAATCAGTATGTTTATTTTTTGTCTGAAATTTGTTCGTAACAATACTGTATCAATTAGCCACAAGTCAGTGATAAACAAGTCAATAACAAACAGACCTACCCAATTGCACGGACACCGACCGCGGTTGGCCCGACTACGCACTCGATCAACCCGCCACTACAAACACGCCCGAACTAAACGACTGACAACAAAATACTGAGACCACGCCAATTCAACGCTCAGTTACAAAAATTCCCAGACCAAAGGCTTTCATTAGAAAAGAAAATATTCTTAAGCCAGTGTCCAGTTTTGTTTCTACTCCAGTCTAGAGGCGTGTAGAACCCCCCCCCCTATTTATGTTCTTTGGTTTTCCTCCCCTCGTGATCCCCTCATTCCGTGTTCTGTGGACTGTGCTAAAACCGTTTAAATGAGTAATCGTGTGAGTAGAGAAGCACTCTTGGACTGGCTTCGATAATCGCTAGGGGAAGTTAAGGCATCGGAGATTAATAACAACGTAATCAAAATTCATTTCGGCATGTAATATTTGTTCGTATCAAAACTCTCTTTGGCTTAATGAACATGATTTATTGAACTCTAACTAAAAACAGGGCTTGTGATGTTGTTAATAATAATATTTTCTTTTGGACTTAAACTTTATCTCAAGTGTAATGTACTTGAGTTATTGTACTTTAATCAGAAAACAGCGCTGGTGATATTGTTATTAATAATATTTTCTTTTGGACTTAAGCTTGATCTCAATTGTAATGAACTTGAGTTATTGGACTTTGACTAGAAAACAGCGCTAGTAATGTTGTTAATAATAATATTTTCTTTTGGACTTAAACTCTATCTCAATTGTAATGAACTTGAATTATTAGACCCTGACTAGGAAGTAGTTCTATTGATGTTATTATCTCCAATATTTACTTATTAACTTAATTTATCGGGTACCTTCAGCGCTAGAGTTGAGGCCATTAATAACCACCAATGATAACTTTGTTTATTGATGGTAATTTTTCGAGCATTGGCAACTAAAATGTAGATTGCTCAACTTTGTAATCAATATAAGAAATTTGACAGTTTTATATCTAGGGTAAATCGACGTAAGACATATTTTTCCTTTTTGTTGGGATGGAGAGATGTGAAGATAATTATATAAATAAGGTTGATTTTTATTTAAATCATATGCGTATTTCGCGGAGATCTAATTCATGAGATTTATATTGTTCTTTCCTGGCAAACAAGTGTGCATCTAACTTGTTTTTTTTTTTTGCGTAAATTAGTGATGGTGATGGCTAAAATATTGTATGCGCTCTTCTAATGAAACCATGCTATTGTGATCACAAAATTATTTATACATTATTTCTCCCCTTTTGGGGTTTCTTTCAATGTTATTGTGTGAAAACATGTATCTGGTAAATAAAAGTGTTATTGTTTGGAAATAATGAAATATTATACCACACTTGGCTGTATAAACCTTTAGATTAAAGAATATACAATACAGTTTTACGGGTGATATTGTGAAAATACGAATACAATCTTTATTTCGTTTAGATATGCATTTACCATCCATGTTGTTTACATTCATCCAAAACTACACTATATTTAAAGTTGCTATTAGCTTGTATGGTTTTATAAACTATATTATATTGAAAGTTCGATAACTATAATGAAATAAGGTAATTTAAAACTTGATTACATTTGTTTGAATGATAAATTTTGTGTAGTTTTCCTATGTTCAAACGTTCATTTAGGTTATAGGCTAATTATATCACAATGTATTTAAAGTTGGTTTTTAGGTTGTATATTGCTTTCAGATATCATATTATAATGAATGTTCGATAGCTATAATGAAATAAGTTAACTAACACTTTTATTACATTTGTTTGAATGTCAAACTTTGTATTAAAGTCTTATGTTCAAATGTTCATTTAATTTTTTTTAGAATAGTGGTGTATTTTCATACCTCTATTGTGATCTAGGCCTACCTATCTCTATGTATAACGTGCTTCTTTTGTTTAGCTTTACATTAATTGTCTTAATCTCAAGATGGCCGACTTGTCGTTAAAGTCCGTATCACACGACACTAGCTCGTACTTGAAATCCAGTGTGCTAGCTAGCACTAGCTAGCACGTCATCATCTAGCGTCATGTGAATCAGAAAAAGTATACTGGATCTGCCACTTGGTACTGGCTACCATACTAGTTGTGAGGATAGAACACGTGCTATTTTCGTACTAGTTTCGACACTAGTCTGTGTAATTCAACCAATCATGTGCGCTGAGACTGTTTGGTAGATAAATGGTATAAATGACGCCAACATGGTCATTGGATGTGATTTTGTTGTTGGCAGAAAATTATTCTAAACAACCTTGTTTATATAATACCAAATTGTCACAGTATGACAATATATTTAATATATATAAATTTAATTTAAAACATGTTATCTAAAAACGACAAACTATGTTCCAGACCCAATTTTAATCTAAATAAACTTGATAGCATGCAAACCTTGGGCGTTTTTTTGTTTGTTTTTTTAGAATATAAAGTGTGCGTAGGCCTAAAAAAGAACATTTGTTTATCAAGGATACTGTACTTGGACACCCATGGGCTTAGGGACCTCTGACCACAATGTAAATAAATGAATACAAATTTAGGGAGATACTAAACGTTTGTATCACCCCGAATGTATATTACCTAACCTCCGAATGTATTATATTTAGCATCCTGCGACCATTATTTCGTCTTTCCCAACCATTCCCGTGTCTATATTCTTTTTCCTACGCTCCCTCTCATAATTTTCGATATCTTTATTAGTAATTAATGCAGCTGCTGCACTCAAAATTAATCTCTGACGTTCGATAAATATTTGCACTAGGACCTAGTACCAAACTAGCAGCGTGTGAATACTATAGTCCCATTTCCATTGTACTAGCTAGTATACAGATATCTAGGTGCTAGCTAGCACACTTGATTTCTAGTATAAGCAAGTGTCGTGTGATACGGGCTTAAGCCCGTATGACACGACACTTGCTTGTACTAGAAATCAAGTGTGCTAGCTAACTCCTAGATATCTGTATAGTAACTAGTACAATGAAAATGGGACTAGAGTATTCACACGCTGCTAGTTTGGTACTAGGTTCTAGTGCAAATATTTATCGGACGTCAGAAATTAATTTTAGGTCAGCAGCTGCATTAATTACTAATAAAGATATTGAAAATTATGAGAGGGAGCGTAGGAAAAAGAATATAGACACGGGAATGGTTGGGAAAGACGAAATAATGGTCGCTGGATGTTAAATATGATCCATTCGGAGGTTAGGTAATATACATTCTGGGTTACACAAACATTTAGTAGCTACCTAAATTTGTTTTCATTTATTTGCAATGTGGTCAGAGGTCCCTAAGCCCATGGGTGTCCAAGTACAGTATCCTTGATACACAAATGTTCTTTTTTAGGCCTACGCACACTTTATATTCTAAAAATAAAACCCGCCCAAAGTTGGCATGCTATCAAGTTTATTTAGATTAAAATTGGGTCTGGAACACAGTTTATCGTGTTTAGATGACATGTTTTAAATTAAATTTATATATATTAAATATATTGTCATACTGTGCCAATTTGGTAACAACAAAATCACATCCGATGACCATGTTGGCGTCATTTATTCCATTTCTCTACACAACAGTCTCAGCGCGCATTGATTGGTTGAATTACACAGACTAGTGTCGAAACTAGTACGAAAATAGCACGTATTCTATTCTCACAACTAGTATGGTAGCCAGTACCAAGTGGCAGAACCAGTATACTTTTTCTGATTCACACGACGCTAGATGATGACGAGCTAGCTAGCACACTGGAATTCAAGTACGAGCTAGTGTCGTGTGATACGGACTTTACCTGTTTATTGTATGCCTCCATTTTCTCAATAAGTAAACTATTAAAATTATCTCTAATATACTCGGCATTTATTTAATAATCCTAACAATTTTTAGGCTTGAAGGAAGTATTACTAAATTAGCTTTATGGATGGGAAATTATCGATAGCACTATCGATAGTATTAGTCTTCACTATCGTACACTATTGCTAGTAGCCACATTGTTATCGATAGTGTCACTCCTGAGCTTGGGCGCCTAATTCTTAGAACTAAATGTTAAGAAAAAAGGAGAAAGGAGGGAGACCTTGAGACGTAATGCTATTTTGAGAATTCTAATGCTTACCTATTTTTCACCAAATTAATATTTTCATGGAACTTCATGTTCCAAAATATATACTTTCAGTGGATTATTTGGAGGGGGAACGGACTTTTCATCAACTTGAAAGATCCGGGTTCTTTTCCTTTCACCATTTAGTGTTCATTATGCCTCCTTCAAGTTCAAACACTTAGGTTATGTGGGAGTTATTTGAAAGAGACAAAGCTGGGCTACCTAAGTGTGAAGTGTGCAAAAAAGTGTTAAAAAACAACCTCCAATATGTTTAATTTTTGAAACCATGTGATACTGAGAAACGAACAAAAAATTAAATAAGTAATTCTCTAAGCAAAATAACCGATAATAGTTTTTTACTAATAATTATCTCTTAATTATGAATAATATTATTACAAGAAATATAAACACTAATCATAATAATTACTATTTTTAACACTGCATCTATTATACGTACAGGCTATACGCATATGTACTAATTTCCCTAGTGTGTTAGGGAGGATGAAGGTTTAATTTAGATTAAGCTTAGCCACATTTACTTTGGGTGAAATGAAAATATTATGCAAAAGCTTTTAATTTTACAATTCTCATAGTAATTAGTTATTAGTATATTTTCATAAACCCAAAAGTTTTTGTTAGCTAAATCTTGTACGGAATAGATAAGATCAGTTGGCGAACCGGATCTGGCCCTCAATACGTAGGTTGCCAATCGCTCTCTTAGACCATGTGTTTATTGAAGTGGCTCATAAGATATCTATTATTGTTTTTGTAAAAATTAACGCAAAATGCCAGCCGATAATAAACCATTTTATATATTATATCTATCAGTGATATATCATGAGACCACAATGGTCACATGATGACAAATTGCCAAAACAACCTTAAATACTTTTGGACATACTACATATTTGAATACTTATACAAACATATTTCACACCTCCTTTCAGAGATTCTAATCATTGAAATATGAGTAAACCTACAATTCATAAGCTTATCAGATAACCACAAAAGCTTCAAGATATTTTGGTAATCTTACTTCTCGGCTACTCTTAGTAAAAGCCCTTTCACACATTGACACTTATCAGTGCTTCTGAGAAGCACTTCCACTTGCAGGGATCCTTCACACGAGCTACTCAGCAGCGCTTCGGAGAAGCGTTCCAATAGCGCCAATCATAAGCTTCAGTGGCGCTGCTAACGTGAGCTCTAAGCCCTACCTATGCATGTTTGAAATCCTGCTTACACCAGCTATTTCAATTAATAGAATTCGTTTGAAACCCTGTTCTCACTAGCTATTTCTATGAATAGAATTCCTTTGAATTCCTGCTTACACTATCTGTTTTTATGGATAGAATTTGTTTGAAATCGCGCTTACATTAGCTATTTCTATGAGTAGAATTCGTTTGAAATCCTGCTTACACTAGCTATTACTGGGTGATTATCAACAAACTGGGCCTTTTAATGTCCCTACACTCTTATTATATATAATTCCTATGTAGATGTTTTATTCTTGAAGGTTTATTAAGTTGTTGTAATGTTGATTTCATTCTAATATTAATCTATTTCTACTAGTTCTATATTTAAATAAAAAATATGTACATATGTAAAACATCATTTCCCAGGATTGTCCAAACTACAGATTCAGTAACAAATCAATTAAATACTCAAATAAATAAAGCAATTATTTTTTTAACTTCAGACAATATAAAAGCACTATTACATATATGTATCTTAAATTATTGGTGTTTATTAAAATCTTTTGAACATATTATTTTGAGCTTTTCTCTTGTATCCAGTTTTCATCTGTGATTTCTATGGTAGATAATTGCAACCCCCTCCCCCCTTTTTCTTATACTAGGGTGAGGATGACTGTAAATCAGGCGAAATGGCCTAATTTTAATAAAATTTCTTTATTTGTCATAAACAATAAAAAGGTACACATTATAGAAATCAAAAAACATAGAGCGTGAAGCGCGTCTTCCTTCCTAACGAGAAATAGTTCAATTTAGATGGCGGAGACCATAACTCAACAATGCAACAATGCACGACGAACATAATTAAACATATCAGACAATAATCCTAACTGACTTATACCAAGGTCTATGGTCCTAGGTTCGAAGAACATCCAACCCAAAAAGGGTGGTCTTTAAAGTTTATGTTATTCAAAAGTCCCGCGTAACACATAGGCGTTAGGCGCTCATAACCCCCAACTAATATCATAACGTTATACAATAATAACGACCAAAAGTGGACCAAGTCCCTATATATCCTATTAGTGTCCTGTCTCCTAATTCAATGTAATCTACCCGGACGACAGCTAATCCTAAGAGTACTCATAAATAAATACTAGGTGGGAAGTAAGCCCAAGACGCAGAGTAAAACTCAATAGTATGTAAATATACCAACAAAGCCAATAGGCGTAATAAATAGGGCTGGAGCCCAGAAAGACGGCAGAAAGACGACGACATTTTGACAACAGTGAAAAGCGCATGACGTAGCAAGTTTACATATTTAAACCAAGATTTGTCTCCAGAACAATAATTTAGAAAGTTTTCCCCCATTACGCCGAAATATAATTTAGATACAAAATAATGATAATAATAATAATAATAATAATCCCCTGCCCTACGTCGCCGTTCTCACCTCGATAAGCTGGTGGTGTAATAAGTGTCCATAGACCACCAGCGCACCACTATATATACAAAGTTAAAGTTGACAGAGAAGTGGAGGGACGTGAGGAGAGGGAAGGAAGGAGAAGAGAGAGATGGGGTCGAGTAACGTGTGGAATCATCGCGAAGCTTGACGTGGCCGGAAGAAGCAACTATCTTCCGTTATTCCTCGCCAATCTCGAGTTTTGCGCTAGGTGGCGCCTGTCGAACGCTCCGTCAGTCTATCGGGTGGTTGTTTGGAGTAAGGAGGTCGGTGCTGGTGCCGCGTGTTGCAGCTCATCTTGGAGGTTCGGTGAGGGTCCCCCATTCGATTAAGCCATAACTCGTAAGTTGTTACATCTGTCTTGTAACTTGTTACATAATTACTTAATTTCCCAGCTAGGATATAGAGGTAGCTGCATTATTGTTGAAATAAATCATTAAAAGAAGTTGTGCAGTTGACATTTCTATTCTAATACTTGTCTTTGTATGTGCAAATTCTTTTCTGTGTTCATTGTTGCTCTTAAATGTTACACTGTCACTATTGAAAGCATCATTCCCCTGGTGAGTTTAAAATTACTTATTTATTGTAATATAAAGTTTATATGTTATCAACAATAAAAACTATAATAAAATATTTCCATAGACATATTTTTAAATAAAAGACATGGATAATTCAATCTCATAATCTCATAATCAACATTCCCTGTACTTTCTTTGGGCAGGGAAATGACTGGTAAGCCAGGGGAATGATTACTAGAACTTTCATGTATTATAAACAATATTTTTCAAATTATAATGTTTCTATTAATGTTTACCTATTTTAATAAACATAAATAAAAAATAACTAGCCTATAATGCTTATATTATTTAATGATTAAATTATATTGTATTCACAATTTAAGGAGATTAGTTATTCTACTAATACATTTAAGAAACTAGGCCTATCAATTTAGTAATTTGATTCAAAAGAATTAGCTATAACATTTGAATTTAGCCATCACTGATGATTCTTTATTTTTCCAAACAAGTAGGCCTAGTAGGTACTTTGTTTTCAAATTTTTGTCAGCTAGTCATTTTAATATCCTAGCCTATTTAAGATTAATTAATTTATAATTTTGTAGGTACTTTTAAAACATTATGAAGAAGAGTAAGAAAAATATAGTTAGGGAGGAAGAGAAGTTAAATAAGAAAAGAAAAGCAGAACAGGAGCGTTATAAAAAAAATTAAAGATGTTCCAGGGAAGAAAAAGAGCAAAAACAAAAGGAACGGCTGAAATATTTGAAGAAGAAAGAGAAGAAAATAGTAAAACCTATCAAAGAACAAACCCCACATGAACAAAGGAAGAAACGGAAACAATGGAGGATTAATTCTAAAAATTACAAAACTAACATCAAAGAAAAATCTGGGAAGAAAAGAGCTATGAGATTTAGAAAAAGAGAAAAATAACGAGTTGATAAACAAACTAAAAAGGGATATCCAAAAGTACAGGAAAAGATGTGAACGTTTACAGAAAAATAAAAGCCACTGCACACCTACTCCCACCACCCGTGTTAAACAAATGCTAAGAAAAGAGGTAAGGCCAAGTCTTCAAGTTGTTAAGACACTTCTGTTTGCTGAAGCTATCAAAGATCAACTTAATGAAAACTTTAAGAAGATATATTCAGACAAAGAAAAGCAATTATTTAAAAAAATTATTGCAGGGAAAGTAATTAAGAAGTATTGTCTTTACAGGCAGTGTTCAAATGTTTTGAAATGTCACAAAGAACTATAAAAATTGGAATCAAACCTCTTGATTTGAAATATGAGAGAAAGATGAAACAATATTTCCAATTGATGAACATAAGAAAGGATGTGATAGAAAACTTTTTAGAATTGGATAGCAACAGTCGAATTTATCCTGGTAAGAAAGATTTCATCACAAAAAAAAAAGTTTGACAAAACAAAAACGGTATCTGAATGACACATTGAGAAACCTTCATAAGAAGCTTTTGAGGTACTATCCAGATAAATAGGTTAGTTATGAATTTTTCTGCAGACACCGTCCATTTTGTGTGAAACCAATGAAAGTGAGTGATCGATATACTTGTAAGTGTATCACACATGTAAACATGGAACTATTGATCAAGGTATTGTTCAAAGTAGGCGTTTTAGGGGAAAAATACAACTGCTGGTATTGTGGAAGAATTCCGTTGTGTCGACAAAACTGAAAAATGTCTTTTACGTGAATGTGACATTTGCGTGGGTCGTAAATCTTCATATAGTGACTTTATTGCCAATTCAGCTGGACAATATTTCAAATGGCTGCCAAATAAAGAAAGTTACTTTGGCACAAAAATCCTAAAAGAAAACACTGTTGTAAAAATTACTAAAGGTTTAGTCGAAACCACAATCTATGATATGGTGCAAGAATTTGAGAAGCATATAATATTTTTCTTAAAACATGAAGGGAGAGCACTACATCAATATAATGAGATAGTAGCATTGAAAACAAAACTTGCAGAAAATGAAGCTCTGGTTCATATGGACTTCAGCGAAAACTACTCTTTAAAATATGCTGAGGAAACTCAAAGCTTCCACTTTGGTGGGTCATGACAACAGATATCACTGCATACTGTTGTTGTTTACTCGAAAGAAGCTAATGGAGAGTTGACGACTAAATACTTTAGTATACTAACAAAATCACTCCAGCACAATGTACCAGCTATCTGGACTCACCTCCAACCAGTTTTAAACTACATTGAAAATAATTATGTTGACACACTTCACTTTTTAAGTGAAAGTCCAGCCACACAATATCGCAACAAGACCATAGTTTATGTTTTGGCAACAAAGCTTAATAAATTCTACCCTAAATTAAAGAAATTTACTTGGAATTATTTGGAAGCTGGCCATGGGAAAGGTGTTCCCGATGGTGTTGAGGTGGTATGTAAAAGAACAGCAGACAGGCTTGTGGCGGAAGGTAATGATGTAGCAACATTTGAAACTTTAATAACAACTTTAACTGAAAATTTTCTTGGAATAGATATTATTGCAATAGTCAACAACCAAATTGAAAATGTATCATTACAGTTGGAACAAAAATGCTTGAAACATTTTTATGGTACCATGCAAGTACATCAAGTAGTTGGGGATGCCAAATCTGGTATTCTGAGCATACGAAAACTTAGTTGTTTTAAGTGTCAAAGGTGCACACATTACTAAATTGGCACATTAAGTTATAAATCTAAACTAGCATGTTTTGCGGAAGATGAACTTGCTGTCGGTCATCAGCCAAAACATTGCAAAGAGTTGCATTATGAAGATGTTTACTCGAGTAATGAAGATGATGAAACCAATGAAAACAATGTTTCAGTAAATAAGATTCCTTTAAGTGTAGAAATTTTAAAAACTGGAACATTTGAACTCATTCAATTAACTGGAAAGAAATTTACTGAACAAAATCGTAAATATAGGTACGTTGCAGTTTGCCAGAACCAAGTATAGTAAGAGGGTGACATCAAAGTAATGTACTTTATAGTTAGTTACCAAAAAGAAATCAGCTCTTCAAATGCGATGAAAAGTCTCATACATTTCATTTGAACAAATAGTTTCAATTCTTCCAGAACCATCCCTTGAGTTACGAGGGAACAGAGTGTTTTATAAATTTCCAACTGCAGTTGATGTATTTGAACAACATTAGAGATAAATGGTTTATAAATTTAACTTTCATTATAATTATTGATTTAATGTTTAATGTTTGCAAAATATTTTTATGAAACATAGTTTAAGCTAAAATTGAAGGTTAGCAATAACAGTTGAAAATATATGATACTTAAAGTCATTCCCCTGCTTATGGCATCATTCTCCTGTTACCCTTTATTTTAATAATTGCAAATAAATACTAAAATAATAAAAACTAAGTGATCCTTTAAATTCCATCATTTTAGTAAGGTTTAGAACTTAATTATAGAAATGCATTTTTTTTTCACATATGAATTTCTGCATTTTTCACCCTCAAAATACCCAGTTTGTAGACAATAACTTTCCTACGAGTAGAATTCATTTGGAATCCTGCTTACACTAGTTATTTCTACGAGTATAATTTGTTTGAACATAGACTTAAACTAGTTATTTCTTTGAATATAGTTTGTTTGAAATACTGCTTAAGCCAGTTATTTCTATGAGCAGAATTCGTTTAAAATCCTGATTACACTAGATATTTCTACCAAGAAGAATTCAATCTTCAACTGAACATAGACAATGAAAAAGATTTTCTTTTACCTTCCCCAATTTAGCTTCACTCGACCTAAAATCCTGAACCTAAAATTATTTTTCATAGATTACTTTAAAATATCCTTAACGGTTCAAACAGACAGTGGA
>JBCFYV010000012.1:32621217-32736448 GCA_039000515.1 Timema cristinae | reverse complement strand
CAAATATTATTTGGATGCTGGGAAGTAGCTCTCTGTGGAATAGCTTAGGCCTTTTCAGTTGGCATTTGTTCCCGATATTTGAATATTGGTATCGGTAAGGAATGTTTCTTCTCTTTCCTCAACGGCACGGTCCGGTACCAGACACGAACACAGCGCTCGGTAAACTTTAGCCTCTAAGCGTCATGGACCGGAACAGTGAGTTGAGAAAGAAGGTTCCTTAACGATCCATTTCCAACAGTATCAGTAACGCATGACAAGCTGATAGTTACAAAACGTTCCACAGTGAGGTTGGGTTCCAAATTACCTATCCATCAATATCGACACATTTCTACCCTTCTCTTTGGGCACACACATATTCCCGTGGCGGCTCCCCAGCTATTTTCTAGTGTTTTCTATTTACCCCCATTCTCTTCTCCGGAGATATAGTCCGACTCTAGGATTCATAACATCTCACATAGCTGAGGCAGGCAATTATGTAGTCTAGTTGATACCTGCTGATGTTCCCTGGCCTCTTCAATTTTTTTTAAAACATATTTTTATGTTCTAATTAAAATACTTTTTTCCGCCAGTGTAAGCTTGGAGAAGAGGGACCAAATATAATAAAATAAATATTGAGGTTCAAATTAATTTGTTTTATTAGCACAACTATTTTAATCACGGAACTACTGGGTATAGCATTTAAAAACAACATCATCGCCACCTCTTTGATGTGATACTTCTGAGCAGGACAACTATCACCAATGGTCTTTGAGCAACGCTAACAATAATGAATGATTCATAAAAATATATTGGATGACACTTCAAATAGTATAAGGAATTTAAGGGAACATGACATTAAATAAAATTATAATCTTTTGCACCGTCACCCCTTACATCTACGCTACTAGCACCGTCGGCACTTTCATATACCTTCGGCTCGTAATTATTTCCTACCCTGGATTTAACACCGGTGGGACAACGGGGACAAGCGATATATATTAGATTTAAGATAAGATATGATTAATTAATGAACAATATTCAAAGATATTACAAAATAATATAAATAACAATCAGTATGTTTATTTTTTGTCTGAAATTTGTTCGTAACAATACTGTATCAATTAGCCACAAGTCAGTGATAAACAAGTCAATAACAAACAGACCTACCCAATTGCACGGACACCGACCGCGGTTGGCCCGACTACGCACTCGATCAACCCGCCACTACAAACACGCCCGAACTAAACGACTGACAACAAAATACTGAGACCACGCCAATTCAACGCTCAGTTACAAAAATTCCCAGACCAAAGGCTTTCATTAGAAAAGAAAATATTCTTAAGCCAGTGTCCAGTTTTGTTTCTACTCCAGTCTAGAGGCGTGTAGAACCCCCCCCCCTATTTATGTTCTTTGGTTTTCCTCCCCTCGTGATCCCCTCATTCCGTGTTCTGTGGACTGTGCTAAAACCGTTTAAATGAGTAATCGTGTGAGTAGAGAAGCACTCTTGGACTGGCTTCGATAATCGCTAGGGAAGTTAAGGCATCGGAGATTAATAACAACGTAATCAAAATTCATTTCGGCATGTAATATTTGTTCGTATCAAAACTCTCTTTGGCTTAATGAACATGATTTATTGAACTCTAACTAAAAACAGGGCTTGTGATGTTGTTAATAATAATATTTTCTTTTGGACTTAAACTTTATCTCAAGTGTAATGTACTTGAGTTATTGTACTTTAATCAGAAAACAGCGCTGGTGATATTGTTATTAATAATATTTTCTTTTGGACTTAAGCTTGATCTCAATTGTAATGAACTTGAGTTATTGGACTTTGACTAGAAAACAGCGCTAGTAATGTTGTTAATAATAATATTTTCTTTTGGACTTAAACTCTATCTCAATTGTAATGAACTTGAATTATTAGACCCTGACTAGGAAGTAGTTCTATTGATGTTATTATCTCCAATATTTACTTATTAACTTAATTTATCGGGTACCTTCAGCGCTAGAGTTGAGGCCATTAATAACCACCAATGATAACTTTGTTTATTGATGGTAATTTTTCGAGCATTGGCAACTAAAATGTAGATTGCTCAACTTTGTAATCAATATAAGAAATTTGACAGTTTTATATCTAGGGTAAATCGACGTAAGACATATTTTTCCTTTTTGTTGGGATGGAGAGATGTGAAGATAATTATATAAATAAGGTTGATTTTTATTTAAATCATATGCGTATTTCGCGGAGATCTAATTCATGAGATTTATATTGTTCTTTCCTGGCAAACAAGTGTGCATCTAACTTGTTTTTTTTTTTTGCGTAAATTAGTGATGGTGATGGCTAAAATATTGTATGCGCTCTTCTAATGAAACCATGCATTGTGATCACAAAATTATTTATACATTATTTCTCCCCTTTTGGGGTTTCTTTCAATGTTATTGTGTGAAAACATGTATCTGGTAAATAAAAGTGTTATTGTTTGGAAATAATGAAATATTATACCACACTTGGCTGTATAAACCTTTAGATTAAAGAATATACAATACAGTTTTACGGGTGATATTGTGAAAATACGAATACAATCTTTATTTCGTTTAGATATGCATTTACCATCCATGTTGTTTACATTCATCCAAAACTACACTATATTTAAAGTTGCTATTAGCTTGTATGGTTTTATAAACTATATTATATTGAAAGTTCGATAACTATAATGAAATAAGGTAATTTAAAACTTGATTACATTTGTTTGAATGATAAATTTTGTGTAGTTTTCCTATGTTCAAACGTTCATTTAGGTTATAGGCTAATTATATCACAATGTATTTAAAGTTGGTTTTTAGGTTGTATATTGCTTTCAGATATCATATTATAATGAATGTTCGATAGCTATAATGAAATAAGTTAACTAACACTTTTATTACATTTGTTTGAATGTCAAACTTTGTATTAAAGTCTTATGTTCAAATGTTCATTTAATTTTTTTTAGAATAGTGGTGTATTTTCATACCTCTATTGTGATCTAGGCCTACCTATCTCTATGTATAACGTGCTTCTTTTGTTTAGCTTTACATTAATTGTCTTAATCTCAAGATGGCCGACTTGTCGTTAAAGTCCGTATCACACGACACTAGCTCGTACTTGAAATCCAGTGTGCTAGCTAGCACTAGCTAGCACGTCATCATCTAGCGTCATGTGAATCAGAAAAAGTATACTGGATCTGCCACTTGGTACTGGCTACCATACTAGTTGTGAGGATAGAACACGTGCTATTTTCGTACTAGTTTCGACACTAGTCTGTGTAATTCAACCAATCATGTGCGCTGAGACTGTTTGGTAGATAAATGGTATAAATGACGCCAACATGGTCATTGGATGTGATTTTGTTGTTGGCAGAAAATTATTCTAAACAACCTTGTTTATATAATACCAAATTGTCACAGTATGACAATATATTTAATATATATAAATTTAATTTAAAACATGTTATCTAAAAACGACAAACTATGTTCCAGACCCAATTTTAATCTAAATAAACTTGATAGCATGCAAACCTTGGGCGTTTTTTTGTTTGTTTTTTTAGAATATAAAGTGTGCGTAGGCCATAAAAAAGAACATTTGTTTATCAAGGATACTGTACTTGGACACCCATGGGCTTAGGGACCTCTGACCACAATGTAAATAAATGAATACAAATTTAGGGAGATACTAAACGTTTGTATCACCCCGAATGTATATTACCTAACCTCCGAATGTATTATATTTAGCATCCTGCGACCATTATTTCGTCTTTCCCAACCATTCCCGTGTCTATATTCTTTTTCCTACGCTCCCTCTCATAATTTTCGATATCTTTATTAGTAATTAATGCAGCTGCTGCACTCAAAATTAATCTCTGACGTTCGATAAATATTTGCACTAGGACCTAGTACCAAACTAGCAGCGTGTGAATACTATAGTCCCATTTCCATTGTACTAGCTAGTATACAGATATCTAGGTGCTAGCTAGCACACTTGATTTCTAGTATAAGCAAGTGTCGTGTGATACGGGCTTAAGCCCGTATGACACGACACTTGCTTGTACTAGAAATCAAGTGTGCTAGCTAACTCCTAGATATCTGTATAGTAACTAGTACAATGAAAATGGGACTAGAGTATTCACACGCTGCTAGTTTGGTACTAGGTTCTAGTGCAAATATTTATCGGACGTCAGAAATTAATTTTAGGTCAGCAGCTGCATTAATTACTAATAAAGATATTGAAAATTATGAGAGGGAGCGTAGGAAAAAGAATATAGACACGGGAATGGTTGGGAAAGACGAAATAATGGTCGCTGGATGTTAAATATGATCCATTCGGAGGTTAGGTAATATACATTCTGGGTTACACAAACATTTAGTAGCTACCTAAATTTGTTTTCATTTATTTGCAATGTGGTCAGAGGTCCCTAAGCCCATGGGTGTCCAAGTACAGTATCCTTGATACACAAATGTTCTTTTTTAGGCCTACGCACACTTTATATTCTAAAAATAAAACCCGCCCAAAGTTGGCATGCTATCAAGTTTATTTAGATTAAAATTGGGTCTGGAACACAGTTTATCGTGTTTAGATGACATGTTTTAAATTAAATTTATATATATTAAATATATTGTCATACTGTGCCAATTTGGTAACAACAAAATCACATCCGATGACCATGTTGGCGTCATTTATTCCATTTCTCTACACAACAGTCTCAGCGCGCATTGATTGGTTGAATTACACAGACTAGTGTCGAAACTAGTACGAAAATAGCACGTATTCTATTCTCACAACTAGTATGGTAGCCAGTACCAAGTGGCAGAACCAGTATACTTTTTCTGATTCACACGACGCTAGATGATGACGAGCTAGCTAGCACACTGGAATTCAAGTACGAGCTAGTGTCGTGTGATACGGACTTTACCTGTTTATTGTATGCCTCCATTTTCTCAATAAGTAAACTATTAAAATTATCTCTAATATACTCGGCATTTATTTAATAATCCTAACAATTTTTAGGCTTGAAGGAAGTATTACTAAATTAGCTTTATGGATGGGAAATTATCGATAGCACTATCGATAGTATTAGTCTTCACTATCGTACACTATTGCTAGTAGCCACATTGTTATCGATAGTGTCACTCCTGAGCTTGGGCGCCTAATTCTTAGAACTAAATGTTAAGAAAAAAGGAGAAAGGAGGGAGACCTTGAGACGTAATGCTATTTTGAGAATTCTAATGCTTACCTATTTTTCACCAAATTAATATTTTCATGGAACTTCATGTTCCAAAATATATACTTTCAGTGGATTATTTGGAGGGGGAACGGACTTTTCATCAACTTGAAAGATCCGGGTTCTTTTCCTTTCACCATTTAGTGTTCATTATGCCTCCTTCAAGTTCAAACACTTAGGTTATGTGGGAGTTATTTGAAAGAGACAAAGCTGGGCTACCTAAGTGTGAAGTGTGCAAAAAAGTGTTAAAAACAACCTCCAATATGTTTAATTTTTGAAACCATGTGATACTGAGAAACGAACAAAAAATTAAATAAGTAATTCTCTAAGCAAAATAACCGATAATAGTTTTTTACTAATAATTATCTCTTAATTATGAATAATATTATTACAAGAAATATAAACACTAATCATAATAATTACTATTTTTAACACTGCATCTATTATACGTACAGGCTATACGCATATGTACTAATTTCCCTAGTGTGTTAGGGAGGATGAAGGTTTAATTTAGATTAAGCTTAGCCACATTTACTTTGGGTGAAATGAAAATATTATGCAAAAGCTTTTAATTTTACAATTCTCATAGTAATTAGTTATTAGTATATTTTCATAAACCCAAAAGTTTTTGTTAGCTAAATCTTGTACGGAATAGATAAGATCAGTTGGCGAACCGGATCTGGCCCTCAATACGTAGGTTGCCAATCGCTCTCTTAGACCATGTGTTTATTGAAGTGGCTCATAAGATATCTATTATTGTTTTTGTAAAAATTAACGCAAAATGCCAGCCGATAATAAACCATTTTATATATTATATCTATCAGTGATATATCATGAGACCACAATGGTCACATGATGACAAATTGCCAAAACAACCTTAAATACTTTTGGACATACTACATATTTGAATACTTATACAAACATATTTCACACCTCCTTTCAGAGATTCTAATCATTGAAATATGAGTAAACCTACAATTCATAAGCTTATCAGATAACCACAAAAGCTTCAAGATATTTTGGTAATCTTACTTCTCGGCTACTCTTAGTAAAAGCCCTTTCACACATTGACACTTATCAGTGCTTCTGAGAAGCACTTCCACTTGCAGGGATCCTTCACACGAGCTACTCAGCAGCGCTTCGGAGAAGCGTTCCAATAGCGCCAATCATAAGCTTCAGGGCGCTGCTAACGTGAGCTCTAAGCCCTACCTATGCATGTTTGAAATCCTGCTTACACCAGCTATTTCAATTAATAGAATTCGTTTGAAACCCTGTTCTCACTAGCTATTTCTATGAATAGAATTCCTTTGAATTCCTGCTTACACTATCTGTTTTTATGGATAGAATTTGTTTGAAATCGCGCTTACATTAGCTATTTCTATGAGTAGAATTCGTTTGAAATCCTGCTTACACTAGCTATTACTGGGTGATTATCAACAAACTGGGCCTTTTAATGTCCCTACACTCTTATTATATATAATTCCTATGTAGATGTTTTATTCTTGAAGGTTTATTAAGTTGTTGTAATGTTGATTTCATTCTAATATTAATCTATTTCTACTAGTTCTATATTTAAATAAAAAATATGTACATATGTAAAACATCATTTCCCAGGATTGTCCAAACTACAGATTCAGTAACAAATCAATTAAATACTCAAATAAATAAAGCAATTATTTTTTTAACTTCAGACAATATAAAAGCACTATTACATATATGTATCTTAAATTATTGGTGTTTATTAAAATCTTTTGAACATATTATTTTGAGCTTTTCTCTTGTATCCAGTTTTCATCTGTGATTTCTATGGTAGATAATTGCAACCCCCTCCCCCCTTTTTCTTATACTAGGGTGAGGATGACTGTAAATCAGGCGAAATGGCCTAATTTTAATAAAATTTCTTTATTTGTCATAAACAATAAAAGGTACACATTATAGAAATCAAAAAACATAGAGCGTGAAGCGCGTCTTCCTTCCTAACGAGAAATAGTTCAATTTAGATGGCGGAGACCATAACTCAACAATGCAACAATGCACGACGAACATAATTAAACATATCAGACAATAATCCTAACTGACTTATACCAAGGTCTATGGTCCTAGGTTCGAAGAACATCCAACCCAAAAAGGGTGTCTTTAAAGTTTATGTTATTCAAAAGTCCCGCGTAACACATAGGCGTTAGGCGCTCATAACCCCCAACTAATATCATAACGTTATACAATAATAACGACCAAAAGTGGACCAAGTCCCTATATATCCTATTAGTGTCCTGTCTCCTAATTCAATGTAATCTACCCGGACGACAGCTAATCCTAAGAGTACTCATAAATAAATACTAGGTGGGAAGTAAGCCCAAGACGCAGAGTAAAACTCAATAGTATGTAAATATACCAACAAAGCCAATAGGCGTAATAAATAGGGCTGGAGCCCAGAAAGACGGCAGAAAGACGACGACATTTTGACAACAGTGAAAAGCGCATGACGTAGCAAGTTTACATATTTAAACCAAGATTTGTCTCCAGAACAATAATTTAGAAAGTTTTCCCCCATTACGCCGAAATATAATTTAGATACAAAATAATGATAATAATAATAATAATAATAATCCCCTGCCCTACGTCGCCGTTCTCACCTCGATAAGCTGGTGGTGTAATAAGTGTCCATAGACCACCAGCGCACCACTATATATACAAAGTTAAAGTTGACAGAGAAGTGGAGGGACGTGAGGAGAGGGAAGGAAGGAGAAGAGAGAGATGGGGTCGAGTAACGTGTGGAATCATCGCGAAGCTTGACGTGGCCGGAAGAAGCAACTATCTTCCGTTATTCCTCGCCAATCTCGAGTTTTGCGCTAGGTGGCGCCTGTCGAACGCTCCGTCAGTCTATCGGGTGGTTGTTTGGAGTAAGGAGGTCGGTGCTGGTGCCGCGTGTTGCAGCTCATCTTGGAGGTTCGGTGAGGGTCCCCCATTCGATTAAGCCATAACTCGTAAGTTGTTACATCTGTCTTGTAACTTGTTACATAATTACTTAATTTCCCAGCTAGGATATAGAGGTAGCTGCATTATTGTTGAAATAAATCATTAAAAGAAGTTGTGCAGTTGACATTTCTATTCTAATACTTGTCTTTGTATGTGCAAATTCTTTTCTGTGTTCATTGTTGCTCTTAAATGTTACACTGTCACTATTGAAAGCATCATTCCCCTGGTGAGTTTAAAATTACTTATTTATTGTAATATAAAGTTTATATGTTATCAACAATAAAAACTATAATAAAATATTTCCATAGACATATTTTTAAATAAAAGACATGGATAATTCAATCTCATAATCTCATAATCAACATTCCCTGTACTTTCTTTGGGCAGGGAAATGACTGGTAAGCCAGGGGAATGATTACTAGAACTTTCATGTATTATAAACAATATTTTTCAAATTATAATGTTTCTATTAATGTTTACCTATTTTAATAAACATAAATAAAAAATAACTAGCCTATAATGCTTATATTATTTAATGATTAAATTATATGTATTCACAATTTAAGGAGATTAGTTATTCTACTAATACATTTAAGAAACTAGGCCTATCAATTTAGTAATTTGATTCAAAAGAATTAGCTAAACATTTGAATTTAGCCATCACTGATGATTCTTTATTTTTCCAAACAAGTAGGCCTAGTAGGTACTTTGTTTTCAAATTTTTGTCAGCTAGTCATTTTAATATCCTAGCCTATTTAAGATTAATTAATTTATAATTTTGTAGGTACTTTTAAAACATTATGAAGAAGAGTAAGAAAAATATAGTTAGGGAGGAAGAGAAGTTAAATAAGAAAAGAAAAGCAGAACAGGAGCGTTATAAAAAAAATTAAAGGATGTTCCAGGGAAGAAAAAGAGCAAAAACAAAAGGAACGGCTGAAATATTTGAAGAAGAAAGAGAAGAAAATAGTAAAACCTATCAAAGAACAAACCCCACATGAACAAAGGAAGAAACGGAAACAATGGAGGATTAATTCTAAAAATTACAAAACTAACATCAAAGAAAAATCTGGGAAGAAAAGAGCTATGAGATTTAGAAAAAGAGAAAAAAACGAGTTGATAAACAAACTAAAAAGGGATATCCAAAAGTACAGGAAAAGATGTGAACGTTTACAGAAAAATAAAAGCCACTGCACACCTACTCCCACCACCCGTGTTAAACAAATGCTAAGAAAAGAGGTAAGGCCAAGTCTTCAAGTTGTTAAGACACTTCTGTTTGCTGAAGCTATCAAAGATCAACTTAATGAAAACTTAAAGAAGATATATTCAGACAAAGAAAAGCAATTATTTAAAAAAATTATTGCAGGGAAAGTAATTAAGAAGTATTGTCTTTACAGGCAGTGTTCAAATGTTTTGAAATGTCACAAAGAACTATAAAAATTGGGAAACAAACCTCTTGATTTGAAATATGAGAGAAAGATGAAACAATATTTCCAATTGATGAACATAAGAAAGGATGTGATAGAAAACTTTTTAGAATTGGATAGCAACAGTCGAATTTTCCTGGTAAGAAAGATTTCATCACAAAAAAAAAGTTTGACAAAACAAAAACGGTATCTGAATGACACATTGAGAAACCTTCATAAGAAGCTTTTGAGGTACTATCCAGATAAATAGGTTAGTTATGAATTTTTCTGCAGACACCGTCCATTTTGTGTGAAACCAATGAAAGTGAGTGATCGATATACTTGTAAGTGTATCACACATGTAAACATGGAACTATTGATCAAGGTATTGTTCAAAGTAGGCGTTTTAGGGGAAAAATACAACTGCTGGTATTGTGGAAGAATTCCGTTGGTCGACAAAACTGAAAAATGTCTTTTACGTGAATGTGACATTTGCGTGGGTCGTAAATCTTCATATAAGTGACTTTATTGCCAATTCAGCTGGACAATATTTCAAATGGCTGCCAAATAAAGAAAGTTACTTTGGCACAAAAATCCTAAAAGAAAACACTGTTGTAAAAATTACTAAAGGTTTAGTCGAAACCACAATCTATGATATGGTGCAAGAATTTGAGAAGCATATAATATTTTTCTTAAAACATGAAGGGAGAGCACTACATCAATATAATGAGATAGTAGCATTGAAAACAAAACTTGCAGAAAATGAAGCTCTAGTTCATATGGACTTCAGCGAAAACTACTCTTTAAAATATGCTGAGGAAACTCAAAGCTTCCACTTTGGTGGGTCATGACAACAGATATCACTGCATACTGTTGTTGTTTACTCGAAAGAAGCTAATGGAGAGTTGACGACTAAATACTTTAGTATACTAACAAAATCACTCCAGCACAATGTACCAGCTATCTGGACTCACCTCCAACCAGTTTTAACTACATTGAAAATAATTATGTTGACACACTTCACTTTTTAAGTGAAAGTCCAGCCACACAATATCGCAACAAGACCATAGTTTATGTTTTGGCAACAAAGCTTAATAAATTCTACCCTAAATTAAAGAAATTTACTTGGAATTATTTGGAAGCTGGCCATGGGAAAGGTGTTCCCGATGGTGTTGAGGTGGTATGTAAAAGAACAGCAGACAGGCTTGTGGCGGAAGGTAATGATGTAGCAACATTTGAAACTTTAATAACAACTTTAACTGAAAATTTTCTTGGAATAGATATTATTGCAATAGTCAACAACCAAATTGAAAATGTATCATTACAGTTGGAACAAAAATGCTTGAAACATTTTTATGGTACCATGCAAGTACATCAAGTAGTTGGGGATGCCAAATCTGGTATTCTGAGCATACGAAAACTTAGTTGTTTTAAGTGTCAAAGGTGCACACATTACTAAATTGGCACATTAAGTTATAAATCTAAACTAGCATGTTTTGCGGAAGATGAACTTGCTGTCGGTCATCAGCCAAAACATTGCAAAGAGTTGCATTATGAAGATGTTTACTCGAGTAATGAAGATGATGAAACCAATGAAAACAATGTTTCAGTAAATAAGATTCCTTTAAGTGTAGAAATTTTAAAAACTGGAACATTTGAACTCATTCAATTAACTGGAAAGAAATTTACTGAACAAAATCGTAAATATAGGTACGTTGCAGTTTGCCAGAACCAAGTATAGTAAGAGGGTGACATCAAAGTAATGTACTTTATAGTTAGTTACCAAAAAGAAATCAGCTCTTCAAATGCGATGAAAAGTCTCATACATTTCATTTGAACAAATAGTTTCAATTCTTCCAGAACCATCCCTTGAGTTACGAGGGAACAGAGTGTTTTATAAATTTCCAACTGCAGTTGATGTATTTGAACAACATTAGAGATAAATGGTTTATAAATTTAACTTTCATTATAATTATTGATTTAATGTTTAATGTTTGCAAAATATTTTTATGAAACATAGTTTAAGCTAAAATTGAAGGTTAGCAATAACAGTTGAAAATATATGATACTTAAAGTCATTCCCCTGCTTATGGCATCATTCTCCTGTTACCCTTTATTTTAATAATTGCAAATAAATACTAAAATAATAAAAACTAAGTGATCCTTTAAATTCCATCATTTTAGTAAGGTTTAGAACTTAATTATAGAAATGCATTTTTTTTTCACATATGAATTTCTGCATTTTTCACCCTCAAAATACCCAGTTTGTAGACAATAACTTTCCTACGAGTAGAATTCATTTGGAATCCTGCTTACACTAGTTATTTCTACGAGTATAATTTGTTTGAACATAGACTTAAACTAGTTATTTCTTTGAATATAGTTTGTTTGAAATACTGCTTAAGCCAGTTATTTCTATGAGCAGAATTCGTTTAAAATCCTGATTACACTAGATATTTCTACCAAGAAGAATTCAATCTTCAACTGAACATAGACAATGAAAAAGATTTTCTTTTACCTTCCCCAATTTAGCTTCACTCGACCTAAAATCCTGAACCTAAAATTATTTTTCATAGATTACTTTAAAATATCCTTAACGGTTCAAACAGACAGTGGACCTAAAGGTACAAGACATAAACTTCACAAGACCTAACTTCACAAGACATAGTTTCACAAGGCCTAAATTCACAAGACCTAACTTCACGAGACCTAACTTCATAAGGCCTAACTTCACATGACCTAACTTTACTGGACCTAATTTTTTAAGACCTAATCTCACAAGACCTAACCTCGCAGCAAGCACAAGACCTAATAGCACAATCCCTAGATTCACAAGACCTAACTTTATGTGGCATGTCACCAAAAGTCCTAAAACAACATACTTTTTTAAAACACTGATAGGAACACAGACAAAGGTGTCAGTCTTGTCTTGTTTTCTGAGAAATGGGGGTCAGAGCTCAAATCCTGCTGGGTGTATCGCGCTCGTCAAGTAAGAAAGGGTGCCTCGCATTTATCCTTTATTTGCTAACCGTTTTGGATTACTATAGTTGTTTAACCCCGTGGATCAAAGTCCTTGATGATTGGCTACTAGCCGGTATTACCGTTGCAGGGAATATAATAGTCTTGTACTACTCGTACCTGGTAGGTTGTACTCAACCTGAGATGACTCCACAAGCTACCACGTGGCAGAAACTTCCATGTATCCCTTTAAACGGACAAGGATGCAGATAGTCACACGATCCAGGGAAACACCCACACCTTCTTTAGGCACACAATGCGACAGTAATATTATTTAATAATTTTACATTTTCCCGAACCCAAACTTGGGTGTTACCGCGTGGTTTGTCCGTTTTTGTCAACACACGCCGCTCACCACTCACTTTTCTCTCTCGAGAAAAAAACAACCGTCACTTCCGCTTTGACCTCCATGTGTCCCAACCCTCAAAACACGTAATGTCCATCTTATGCCTTAATCCTAATTACATTTTATTACATGAAACATAAACTTAGTTATTCATAAACTAGGAGGGCTATTCTTACACCAGAAGCTCGGCCTAAACAGTTTGCCGACTCCAAAGTACAATACTGTGGCATGAAAAGCTGGAATTGCGTTAGCAAACAAAACAAACAAAAGCAAAGTAATACTTCATATGAATTTGAAATTTCCCCCTTAGGTCTAGGTATAAATAAAATGCTAATTAAAGTTTATTATTTCACAAAATATGAATAATCCTCTAAATAAAACCACACTAGTCACAAGGTAGTTTCTGTGACAAAAATATGTGGGAGAAGATGGAATGAAGCTTCCTTCCACCAAGAAGTTCCCTCTTCTTCCAACAGATGGTAGCCTCCAGAAATGCCCGGTCCGTGTATCAATGTGTCTAGATAGATGGCGCAGTTGGACAGTCACTTACAGAGACCCCCAAATTATATTTCGCAGATAGGACAGACTATCTGTGGAAAATATAATTTCGAAAGTGGCTGAGGCTGGGGAGAAACTCACTGGTCTGTAGATCACTCTCCATCCAACGTTTTCTAGACTATCACCAGGGCCCCTTTTGTTTTCAGCACTTTACTCTCTCCAGGGCTTCAACGAATACGCGTTGTACGTTCCCCGCGCTTTGTTAGTGTCGGGATCTCTTAAAACGTAGGCGTTATGCCTAACAACTTTGGTAACTTCATATGGACCACTGTAGACCAAAAAGAACTTCTTGGACTCCTTTCCCCAAAAGTTGGAAGCTGGTGCCTCTTTAAGCAAAACCAGATCGCCGATCTTAAACTGTGTCGCCGGCCCCCGCTGTGTTTTCTTGCTCAACTCACCAGCCCACTCCAACCTTTTCTTCGTCAGGAGCGTTAACTCCTTCTGGATCGACTCCCGTTCAGGTAATGGCCGTCCTTGAGGTTCTTCGAACAGTTGGGCGAATGCATCTACTCCTAACTTGCCGAAATGGACCTCATTAGGAGTGAGTTTTGTGGAAGAGTGGACTAGGGTGTTCAGTATTGCTTCCAAAACGTCCACGTATTCCGACCATTTTGTGTGCTGATCGTAGCAGTAGCTTCTGAGGAACCTGGATATCTCTTTCATATAACGCTCACAAGGGTTGGATGCTGGGTGGCGAATGGAACTGTGAGTTGGCCTAACGCCTAACGCTATTAAAGCATTGTACCATCTTTTCGAAGTGAACTGCGTTCCATGGTCCGTAAGCATGGCTAGTGGGCACCCCACCTCCTGGACATATGCCTGCACCTTACGGAGGCATACTTCCGCCGAGGCTTTCTTGATACTATATATCCGACAGAGCTTGGAAAATACATCACAGATGACGAAAAGTTAAGCCACTCCTCCTTTGCTCTTAGGGAGGGGGCCATATAAGTCCGCCGCGGCTAAATGATTTGGGCCCTCCGGAATAATTGCCTGAAACTCACCAACGTAGCTTTTGGTCGTGTACTTGGCTCGCTGGCAAAGTCCACAGCTACTCAATTCACTCCGAACAATACCATCTAACCCTGGCCAGTACACATACCTTTTCAAATATAGAGCACACTTGCGCGCTCCGAAATGTCCCTTTGCTGCATGCACATGTAGTATCAATGGCTTCCGTAGCGCTTCAGGAATGTAGACTTTCAACGTGTGTTCCAAAGGGTTTGGTGATTGACACTTACGGTAAATTAATTCTCTGTGGACCCCGTAGATTGCGACGTTTCTCCGTTGGGTCTTTGTTCCCACGAACCCAGCATCGTGTGCCGATCTCAAGTCCTCCCGAATAGAGTTTGCTGCAGAATCTATACTTTGTAGGAACGCCAAGTCCCTCAGAGCCTCTTCCACTCCCGGTTCACCTCCTAACGACACCGCCAAAACCAAGAAGTCCTCAGGCTTTCTTGTCTTACCAGATTCCCAATCTCCTTCTGCGTCAACGGGTAAACGGCTTAACGCGTCACTCTGTGAATTTTCTTTTCCTGAGATGTATTGAAACTTGAGGTCAAATTCTTGCAAGGCCAAAATCCATCTAGTAAGCCTCCCACTCCGTAATCGACAAGTTTTCATAAATGCTAAAGCTTTGTGGTCTGACAGGATGACTATTGGGTTTCCTAGCAATAAGCTGCGAAATTTTTTTTTGAAGCGACCAAACTATAGCCAAACACTCCTTCTCAGTAACTGTATAGTTTATCTCCGGGCTATTCAGCTTTCTGCTGTCCATCGCGACTATTTTACGGTTATCCTCTTGATCCAGCTGGTATATCGTCACCCCCAAAGCATAGCCACTCGCATCAGTAGTGACATAATACGTTTCATGGTGCTTCGGGTGATGCAGTACCTGCGTTTCGACAAACAGATCCTTCAACTCCTCAAACGACTTCCTCTCCTCAAAACCAAACTTCCACCGTGTCTCTTTCTTCAACAGCCTAAACAATGGCAATGCCCGCCTCGCCAGCTTCTCCGTGTAGCCCCGGTAATAACCAATAACGCCCAAAAACGCCTTTACCTGCGTTCGATTCCCGGGGACAGGGTACTCCCTTATTACCTTCAACTTATCCGGGTCCGGACGGGTTCCAGCGGGAGTAAGGATATGACCCAGGAACGGGACCTCATCTCTAAAGAACAAAGACTTTTTTAACTTTATGGTCATGTTCGCGGCTATGATCCTCTTAAGGACGTGCTGGAGGTGTATTATATGCTCCTTGAAACCAGGCGAGGTGACCAGAACGTCGTCAACATAGGCTCTTGCATATCCGACGCACTCCTCTCCCAAAACCAAATCCATACATCGGGTGAACTCCGCCACCGCGGTGCTCAAACCAAATGGTATCACATTGAAACAGTATTGTCTGGACTTGTACAGAAACGCCGTAAACAACCTCGCCTCAGGCTTTAAGCTGACCTGGTAGTATCCCATCGTCATATCCGTCGTACTGAGATACCGAACACCCCCAAAGCTATGGAGCATCTCGGTAATAGTAGTGGGAGATTCCATATCCTTGACCACCAACTTGTTTAAGTGCCTAGCATCCAAAAAAAGCCGTACCGATTTGTCTTTCTTAATAACACATACCAAGGGATTTGCAAATGGACTTGAGCACCGGCTGATAATTCCTACTTCTAACATTTCCTTCACATGAGCATCCAGCTCAGCTTCGTATGCTCTGGGCAATGGGTAACTCAGCTGGAAGTACGCCTTATCATCAGTCAGTTGTATATTAGCCTGGTAGACATTATTTAATCCAGGGCAGTCTGAGAAAGCCTTTCGGTTCTCCTTCAAAAGATCCAGCACGACGCGTTTTCTGTCTTCACGCAGGCCCGGTATCGCCTTTACAAACTCCACCAGCTCTTCATCAGTGGGCATTGACCTCCTGGACTCAACCAATACTCGTCCCTGGGATGATGATAAACCCTGCTCCTCAAAACAATTATTCATCTGTACCGCCAATACCCGGATGGTGTAGGCATCCGGATTGTAGGCCCATCCAGCCTCTAGGATACCATCTTCTAGCCCTCGTGCACTCTCTCCAAAAACTATCTGCTGCCTACTGAAATCCAGCGTGACTTTATTATCCGAAAGAAAATCCACCCCAAGGATCACATGTTTAATTAAGCCCTTTACGACGAAACAGTGGGCGATCCTCACTGGGCCTATACCCTCGATGCTCAGCTGCACCTGCCTTGTAATTGCTGGGCTCCTCCTGCTGGTGACTCCAAGAATAGTCGTCTTCGGCAAAGGTAAGCAAGGCACCTGGGGGTTCTTATCCAAGATGACATTAGTCAATTCCTCGGAGATGCAACTGATATCCGCTCCGGAATCCAACAGGCAACGTACCTCCAGGCCCTCTACCATAACTTTAACTTCGGGACATTTGAGACAACCCCTCCTTTCTATGGACGCTTCCTCCTACAGGAGGTCTTCCCGAATGTCCGTACTCATCTGGTATGTGTTCAACACGCGCTTCACTTCCCTAACCTCCTCAATAATCTCTCCCGTCCCCTTCAACTCGGAGGTTTCATCTAAAGGGGTCTGGAGTTTGACGTCCCATCGTTTAGGCCAACCTGGTTCCGCTCCATAAACAACGCCTCACCCTCACTCCTGCGGCGCCCTCTAGTTCTCTCCTCGTACTCCTGCCGATCGTTTCTCAACTCATCTTCTCCTTCGCTCCTGTACAGACAAGGGCGTATCAGCGCAGTTTCCAGGGGTTCCTCTTCACCAGAGTCCGATCGGTATGGCCTGCACCATCCATCTACTCCTACTCGACCAAGCCTTCTTTGTCTTCTTCTACGGCTTGCGGAAACCTGATGATTTGGAGTCCGATCCGTCCCTAGTTCCCTTGGTTCCTCCCGCTCTAACCTTGCCACACTCACCCTGGGCTGAGGTCTGAGGGTCCTTAACTGTTGGAAAGACTGCGGCTGGCGAGCCACTAGATTTGGCGGTCCATGGGGCTGTGTTGGAGATCTGGCCCTCATATTTGAATTAGTCCCCGAATAGTTTATTTGTGGTTGACTCCGCCCCAGATTGCCTCCCCGAGTCGAACGCTTAGCTAAGTCCAGCTGGTCCAGTCTGCGCAGCTCTTACCTGAAGGTTGAAATGGACTCCCGGCGCCCCAATGCAAGTAACTCCTGTATTCGGAACGACATTTGGCTCGCAGCCATGCTCATAAGCTCCGCGTCGGTCATCGGAGCATCTAGGTGCCTGCTACTCTCAAACATTCTCAGGAAATGGGCCTCCATCGTCAACCCAGTTCCCTCTCTAAATCTTTCGCCATGCAGCCTCGCACGCGCCTGTCCTTGCTTCTCAGGTGCCCAGAACTCTTGCCGGAAACCAGCCTCAAAGGAATCCCACGAATCTATTCCATCTTGCGCGGCCTGCCACCATTGTGCCGCTGACCCTTGGAAAGTGGTTCCAACGAGACGGATCTTCTCCACCGCCGGCATTGCCTGACCTGATAGGATGTTCCTCACTTTCTGCAGGTGTGTAATCGGGTTCTCGGAGAATTTGCCACTGAACTTTGGCAAGTGGTCCTCCACTGCCTGGAAGTTTAGCCACGCACTTAAACCCAGAAGCGGGCCAAGCGATGCATCCGGCCGTACACCCTGAACCTGTTCTGAAATTAAAGCTGGAATTCTAGACATTTGTTCTGACATTTCGTCTTGGAGTTCCACAGTCCTCTTCTGGAGCTCTTCGCATTCAATAAAACCGTATAATACCAAACTCAACTAACCCTGTCCAAATGTTTTAACCTTTTGTTATACCCCTGACATAGTTCATTATTAGGGTTTTCATCCGTTCGCGTGAAAGGTTGGCACTGTTGTTTGAATTACAGTGTAACCCAGGTCCACGCCGGTACAGCCAACTACTCCCGTCCGGGAACCGATCCAGCCGTATTACCCCGTGGATCAAAGTCCTTGATGATTGGCTACTAGCCGGTATTACCGTTGCAGGGAATATAATAGTCTTGTACTACTCGTACCTGGTAGGTTGTACTCAACCTGAGATGACTCCACAAGCTACCACGTGGCAGAAACTTCCATGTATCTCTTTAAACGGACAAGGATGCAGATAGTCAGACGATCCAGGGAAACACCCACATCTTCTTTAGGCACACAATGCGACAATAATATTATTTAATAATTTTACATTTTCCCGAACCCAAACTTGGGTGTTACCGCGTGGTTTGTCCGTTTTTGTCAACACACGCCGCTCGCCACTCACTTTTCTCTCTCGAGAAAAAAACAACCGTCACTTCCGCTTTGACCTCCATGTGTCCCAACCCTCAAAACACGTAATGTCCATCTTATGCCTTAATCCTAATTACATTTTATTACATGAAACATAAACTTAGTTATTCATAAACTAGGAGGGCTATTCTTACACCAGAAGCTCGGCCTAAACAGTTTGCCGACTCCTAAGTACAATACTGTGGCATGAAAAGCGGGAATTGCGTTAGCAAACAAAACAAACAAAAGCAAAGTAATACTTCATATGAATTTGAAATTTCCCCCTTAGGTCTAGGTATAAATAAAATGCTAATTAAAGTTTATTATTTCACAAAATATGAATCATCCTCTAAATAAAACCACACTAGTCACATGGTAGTTTCTGTGACAAAAATATGTGGGAGAAGATGGAATGAACCTTCCTTCCACCAAGAAGTTCCCTCTTCTTCCAACAGATGGTAGCCTCCAGAAATGCCCGGTCCGTGTATCAATGTGTCTAGATAGATGGCGCAGTTGGACAGTCACTTACATATGGCACAAGATTTTTTGAATGTTGTCAAGAAATAGTAGTCACCAGGTACAAGCAAATGAAGCAAATATCAATATGCTGCATTTACTTCGGTGAGTAAGTATTTAATATAATATACAATTCAACTATAATGTTGATATGATGACATATTGCCAATACAACCATATACAATTATTCTACAATTGGTATGCAGGTAGGCCCACTAAATTCTTTATTATTATTACTGACATTTTGGAAATATATATATTTATTTAGGTCAAATATAGTTGGAAATAATATGATCCTAAAATCTAGTGGTATTTTGGTAATTTGAGCTGGTCACAATGCACAACTTTCTCATGACCGTGACGCATAGCAGCAACTACAGTCCTTTATCTATGACTACAGTTTAGACATCAAATGAATGACACATGTTCTTTGATTCATGAGCATATCATCACAGACTACACATTCAGAGCAATTTTGAAGAAACTGTTCATGTAATGCGTGTATTTAGTATTAAAAAAGTAAACAATATAAATGGATGATGTTGGGGCTTATAATTCAGATATGTCAGGTATAATAATAAATGTGCTAAGTTGAATCTATTAATTTTAAAGTGCTAAGATGGGGATCTATTGAAGTATTGTAAAAATAAAATTGTTTATATGTTTACTGGGGAATCAAAATACTAATAAAATTAACTTTTTAATATTGTGGTAATTTTGTCTTCACTGTAGCCTATTATTTTACTGTTAATATTTAGTATCTAGGTCATACATAGGATCTAAACATTTTCTCTCCATTTTCCTTTAGTACATATACACTTATTTATGTGTTTATGGTCATTTACATAGATGCTGAGACACCCCCTTATCCGGTTTATGCAAGTACCTCAGACGATGATAGTGACAACGTAGAAACTCAAGGGAGAGCTGTTTATAGTGTGGAACATGAACGTCAATTTGAGCACACTTTTGATCCAGCTTTGCCTCTTAAACATTCTGTAAGATTTTGTCTTTACAAATCATATTTAATTTTATATTAAGTATAGCTTACATATTTTAATGAGCTGCCTACTACATTTGGGTTGTATCCGAATTAAATTTTTTTGCGCTCTCTCCTTGACATACACCCTTGCCAGTTGCAAAGACAAGGGCATGTAGAAGTCTAGATCCATCTTAATTTTTACCAACGATTCCGATGCACCCCACACGCTTTTTGACACAGCCTGTGTACGGTGTTGACTGACAATGTTTGTCCCCATTATAACTCAGTACATTGCCTGCCATTTTAATTACAATAGGCCTATATGGGTTGCTAAAATCAACAAGTTCAAAAAGTTGATTAATTTAATCAATACACCTACCATTTATTATCACCAAAAATAGCAAATTGTTTATTGACATACATTATCTTTTACAAAACATTGGGAAAACAGTTGACCCAAACAATAAAATGCAATCAATTTTAAACATCGTAGCCTATTTATTTTCATTATATCATAGATGGTGTTAGACATGGTTTTTAAGATAATTGTTAGGTAGTGTCAATGCAGTCCCACTGATGTAGCAAGGCTCATTGCCATTCTAATTGATTGATGCAGTCTTCAATATGGAGTGTGTGAGGAATGTGAACTCTTCACATCTATAACTCAAGGAGTCTCCAAGGATCCTCAGGACTATTTGAATACAGCTTAAATGTAAAATTGCTAGTTTGGTTCAAAGTATTTGGTATATATGTATAGAATGATTACATCATATTTTTGAAAAAGCATTTTTATAATAAGCTTAAATACACTATGTACATATATTTTTTTTCAACTTGCCTTTAGTAATAATAATAATTATTACATAAATAAGTATATATATATATATATATATATATATATATATATATATATATATAAAAAAACTTAAACTTCTACAGGAATCACTACCCTACTCAAAATATGCATTGACCCGAAATGGTGTCCCCAAGCTGAATATTGCTGACATAATTCATACTTCATAGTTGTATAAAAGTTGTATTAAAATATATTTTTAAAAACTAGATAATACTTATTTTATATCTTGTTTAACTATTACCTAAAGTCTTATTTAATTACTACCAATCTAAACTTATTTTATTGCTACTACTAAAGTTGTGTTTAGTCACACATGTAAATTCATATTTTATCACTTATATAATTATATTTTAATTTTATCTCTAAGATCTTAAATTGAGTAATCACCCCAAATAAGAAGTACTTTAAACAATTCACCAAAGACCATCTAAGTTCGAAAACTTTAAACCTATTGTTAATGTTGCCATGTGGCCCAGTATTATTATTTGTAGTAACCTTCATGAATAATGTTTTGCTCACAGTACTTGGGCAATGACTTGGAGGAGCTACAAGGGCGAACAATGCTTGATGACGACTCAATCCAAACATTAGCATTACTGCCACAACCTGGAGTTGTACTGGTCCCCGGGCAGACCTTGCCCTTGTCAGTATTTTATCCACCCACCGTCAGCATGCTAAGGCAATCCATAGCAACTGATAGGACCTTTGGTGTTGTCTGTGTCAGGTGAGCAACTTCCGATCAAGAAAACAACTAAGCAAGCTGTACACATTACACTGCAAGTGCTCTGAAAAAAAAGAAAAGAAAAAAAAAATCATATTTCATTGTAAGCTCAGGGAAAAACGCTAAAATAAACTAATGATACACACATTTCAAGAAACAAGTTTAATCTTTTCACATTTCACTTGAAGCTCACAGGAGAGATACTAAAATAAACTTATGATACACACATTTCAGATAACAGTTTTTTTATACTGTATGCTCACTGCAACACATTAAACACATTGTAAAACAAACATCATGTCACAAATTGACTCTTGCTCACCATCATGAGAAGCCAACATCTTTTTTTTAAGCTTCTTGTCTTGATACTCTTTCAGGTTATACACATATATACTAATTATGCTGATGTGTTATGTATGAGTAAGGTTGAATTTAGAGGAAGTGTAACCACATTTGTGTGGCGGGATAGTGGAAAACCATTTAGGAACAACCACCCTCAATACACTCGACTGGGATTCGAACCTCAATCTCCCCATCATCAAATCCAACACTTAATTTTAGCGTTTGTTTCATCATAATGACTTATAAAATAGGCAAGCTAAGGCTGATTGAATATATGGATTTGTTTATTATTTAGCAACCTGCCTTTGCTATAATTTTTTTAAGCATATACTATCTTTTTAGTCTAGTGTTGTATCACTGTACTTCTACCTTTACAAGTGTGCATACACTGGTTTAGTCGTCTTTCATTTTTACAGAGATAAGTTTGATCCATAATTTCTCAAACCTGAATCTTGATTTTGCCTACAAGTATTGAATTTGAATCTTAGAAAATATGTTTAGCATAAGAAGTTAAATTTTTCACATTGGTATGATCTAGTTTCTTCTATTTTGATTTGGTTCACAATTCTTAAGTTGTTATCTAGAATGTATTAATTGTATAGTCCCCCCTCCCATTTTGATTGAATTTTAATTGGTGTTATAGTGTTAATTTACATTCCGTTGGGCTGGGTTTAACACACAAATAATAGGTTAAAGAACATAGCGACAAGACAAAAATCAGGGTTGACACTCATGCTATAGAATAAAATTACAGCACAATTCTCAGATTTCCAGGCAAAAATGAACATTTTCCCCTGTTTTAAAAAATTGATTTACCCCTGCAATACTTTGAACAAATTATTCCAAATTCCCAATTTATAGGGTATATTATTGTACTCTTACAAAATTAATTGCCCTATAACCTCAATTAGGTTTTAAAATCCTTTAAATTACTTCATGACGGGTCTTTATTAAAAACAGCCCTTCCCCCTTCCTCAAAAAAATATTCAAGACACATTCATGGAATTGCTTATTTTAAACCCTTATCACACTTTATTTTATGGTATAAATCCAAATATCTTTATTCCACATCCAATGTGGGCTCAGACATGAGTATAGAGTAGTCAAGTTAGACAGTAGTGGGTGCTACACCCAATGGCAGCAGAACGTTATTTGTCTGTGAGGGGATTAGGGGAAAATAAAGGTGTTCCTCAAGTTAAAGAACCACAAAAAAATTTTGAAAATTGGATGGTCTAGAAGCTATCTGTAGTGGTTCTCATCTGGACATTTTTTGAAAATTAAACTCTTCTACAAACCATTTAGAGTGGGTCCTTATATAAAATCTTTGAAATTTAGGTATTAATTGAAGATAGTGGACCCCACCTGAAATTTTTCTGGAAATTATATTCATAAAAAAGATATTTGAAGTAGTATTTCCAGCAATTTTTTGAAATTTGAATTTACTAGAAGCTAATTAGAGTAGTCTACACTTGGGGAAATGTTTTGAAAATTAAATACCTCTAGAATCTTTTGTAATGTGGCTCATACATGAAAATTGGATGCCTCTAGAAACTATTTGAAGTGTCCTCATCTTGATAGCTTTTTAAAATGTAAATGCTTCTAGACGCTTCTTCGAGTTGTCTCTATCTGAATTTTTTTAATGCCATTATAAACACAACATTATTATTATTATTAGCACCGCGTCTTACTACCCGTTCGGGTTATACACACTTACGCTAATGTGTAATGGTAGGGTGATTGTGAGATGAAATGGAGGACCTACATTTTAACGTGGAATCCGAACCACGGTGGAGACCTGGCATTTCCCACATTCACAAGATGTCTTGTCAGAGGTGAAGGAAGGGTTTGGTAATCAGATAAATCTGTGCCGGGACCAAGGATTGAACCCCGGACGCCAGCATAGAAGTCCGACACCTTACCCCTAGACCGCCAGGTCACCCTATAAACCGTATAAACAGAACAGTTTGAAGTGGTTCTTTCCTGGCAAACTTTTCAAAACTAAATGCTTTTAGAAACCATTTGGAGTTTAATGCGAGGCCATCTATCACGTTGATATTTGTGAATATCTGAGGGGAGTTAAATAAATATAGAGTTGCTTTAAATCGATATTATTTTACTATATTATTAGTATTTTTTATAGGTATTGATACTACCTATCAAAAGTGACAGCTGCAGATCACACAACTTGCCATTTAAATATATTAATATTGTTTTAGTAATTATTTTAGCTGTTAATATATTGCCTTCATATCTGAATGGCAGTATGTTTACATGTTAATAATCATTTGATTGACTATATCAAACATTTAACATTCATGTCAATGCTAAAAATATCAAGTAGAATGATTTTTCTAGAAATTTGATACAAAGTCAAGTTTAGGAAAACTTATTGCTTGGTTTATTAACACCTATAAATTAAGATTCTTTGTAATTTTACATTTCTGACATACAGTAAAATTCAAACACATGTAACGGGGTTTTTTGCAGATGCACAAAATTCAACCATAATTACTGATTTTCCTGATGATTGGCCACCCTATAAAAGTTAAATCCACTTGATGCATTGTGCACTTTTCACTATGTATTAGTTATGAACACTATAATTGAAAATAATATGTTACGAATTGCTTAACATAGTCTCTGTGCTTAACGAACATTACAACTTTACTGAATTCAAACACTTTGATAACTGAAAATTAATATTAACTTCACAAAAAATAAGCATAGCAGAAAGAAATAACTACATCATGGTTACAAACATCACTATCAACATTGCCACAGAAAACGTGCCTATTACTAAATAAATGATAATTTGCCAACACTTTGCCTCATTTTAACATACTTCAGAATAAAAAACCTTGATTTAAAACATTTTGAACTATTTTATGAGGCATCCACTCTTAGCCATTCACGTAGTTGTTTAAATTTAGTAATATTTAAACATCTTGTTAAAATTCAGCAATTTGAAATTCACTCTGGACATATTCCACTTTTACAACTTTATCACACACTTACTCTCAAACAAAATTATCCTTCATATCCATGTGTTTCAATATTTTGTGTTCCCACTTCTCAAGACACTTGATGGCACGCTGGTTGTACTCACTTACGATCGGAACTCCAGGGTTGATTCCCAATTCCAGTAGTAGACTACGTAGCCAGGGGACATCAGTACAGACATTGGTAAGATAATAAATTCTGCCTCACAGGCATTTAAAGCAATAGTAGGTTGTTTTCTAGTTGTCCAGGATGCAGTTGAACCATACACCTAAATCCAGATGTTGACTTTTGACTGGAATCGTTGGCCCAGTCTGCATCAGCATATGTTCTTAGAGCTGTCCCTTCTTCTTTAGGAAAGTGCAGAGCTGAGTGTAAAGTTCCTTGTAAATAGTGAAGAATGCGCTTTAGTGACTCCCAGTGAATGTTAGTTGCACAATTTGAAACCCACTGAAATAATTGACAAAATAACTCAGGTCAGGTCTGGCGCATAACATTAAGTGCATCAAAGTGCTTATGAGCTCACTGTATGGCTTTATACCAAATATAGAAGTTGATCCTCCATCATCATAAGGGGCTTAAGTTCCATTGATTTTTTAGCAATTTTACAGTTTTCCATGTTGAATTTGCATAAAAGTATTTTGAAATAAGACTTATATAAATAACAACATTTATTAAAAAAAATTTATTCCAAGGAAAAAGTGTTAAGTCACCCAGATCTTTCATGTCAAATTTAGCTTGAAGTGCTGCTTTGGTATTTTAAAGAGGTTGTATGTTAATACTGCTGATGACCAAATCATCGACAAAGATCAGTAGGTATACGGTATCATCGACAACATGTAGGTACAGACATGGATCGTTCTGCACAGGTTGAAAATAAAGTGTCAAGGCACTTTTTCCATTCTCGGGGTGCCTGCTTGAGACCATATAATGATTTCTTGAATTTACAAACAAGATCTTAATTATTTGAAAAATCAGGAGAGTTGCTGCATGTAGACTTCCTCGGATAAGGCTCTGTGCAAAAATGCATGTTTACATCCATATGAAATGCATGCAAAACTTCTAAATTGATGATGGCTAGTATTGTTCTCCCAATAGTCATTCATGTACGTCACTGTAGTCAATACCTTTAATTTGTTGACAACCTTTCACCACTAGACTTGCCTTATACCAATTTTTATTTCCATTATGATCTCTCTTGATGCTGAAAACCCAACGGCAGCACATAACTTTCTTACCAGGGGTAGTGAAGCTAAATCCCAGGTGTCATTTTTATTGAGGAGATTCATTTCCTCTTCTGCAGCTAGTAGCCAATTTCTCTCATCAGCTTCTAACCAGAGATCTTTTGAAACATATGCGCTTAGTATTATGCACCGCACATACTCCAAGTGTACCCTACCTCAATAGTAAGCTCAAGCAACTAGCCAGTGTACAAAGCCATACTAACAAGAGAATTAATCAGGGTGTTCAGCGACCTGGAAAACAGGGAAAAGTTATGGAAAAGTCAGGGAATTTGATCAAATTTCTGGAATTTTCACATAGTCATTAAAATAATAGGCCTACACTACTTTTATTTACAATAATCAAATGTAAAAAAAAATATTTTTTCACTGCGAATTTATTTTAGTACAGTTGTCCATCTTGAATATACTCAGGGCCAGTATACGGCGTGTGCGACGACGTGTACAACCGCATACACAAAAAATTCAGAGGGGCGCCATAATGGCCCAAAAATAAATATTGTTTGTCTTTATTTAAGAAAATATAAATATAATTAAAGAATCTTTATAATATTTATGAAAATCCAGGTTTTTGTAGTTGATGTGTGTGTTTGGTGGCACGCATAAACAACTGTAGCGCTAGGATATGTGATAGATCAGATAGAGAGAGAGTTTTCCTGAGGCGAATAGCAATGAAGTTACTGATGAGACTCGTAAGAGTCAAGACCTCCTGGTATGTGTAAGCTAGTCAGTCAGTCACCATCTGCCAAGTCCACTCACACATCACAGGATCTTAGTGTGTTTGGTAACTGTTTCAATAAACTATATACATACTTCATATCAACAATTTGGTTATTGCATCTGAACCATATCCATGGCCTATGGAGGCTGACAGTACATAGTTCTTGGAAGTGTGGATACTTTATACCTCAATGTATATTTCTATACTGTATTCCTAACTTTATAGTAGAAAACAAAAAGTGAACAAATTTTTTCAAGTTAAAAAAATGAGAAAGGAAAAACTAAAATATTCTAAGGACAAAAATACATTGATGTCACTGTCTGACTATTATAAAATACAGTAATTTTTTTAGTTATCAAAAAAATTTACCACTAGAAATATTTATACATATGGTCTAGATTTAAAATGGCCATATATAGTAATTCTCCCCAGTTTTTTCAGATGGCGCTGGTGGGGGTAGAAAATGTGAGTTTTGCACACAAAATCTTTTGCCTTAGACCGGCCCTGAATATACTAATCTCGATTCTAAAAGCCCACATGGAATTTTCATCTAATCGTTCCACCTCTCTATCGTGTTTTACCCCAAAGTTGAGTCATTAGTTCACTAGCACGTGTAAGACTATCTTTTAATGTCTCAATATGATCTGACTCAAATCTAACTTGGAATGCACGACACAACAGCCCATTGCTTTAGGCTGGCATCCTTTAACTCCTTCATAGTGTTACAATTTCAAAATGTGTAATTTTAGATCTTAATACAATAATGTTTATAATATAGTGACTGGAAAAGTTGAAAATTGGCTCTGGAAAACCTGCAAAAGTCAGTGAATTTTAAAATATAGTATGGCTGAACACCCTGTAAATGTAATCTCCAGGGAATGATAATTTGACAATCACT
Source organism: Timema cristinae (assembly GCA_039000515.1). Taxonomy (NCBI): domain Eukaryota; kingdom Metazoa; phylum Arthropoda; class Insecta; order Phasmatodea; family Timematidae; genus Timema; species Timema cristinae. The sequence goes on along the minus strand of JBCFYV010000012.1, from coordinate 32,708,359 downwards.
TTATATCCAGCCCATGTTGTTAGTCCCAAAAACCTAATAAACAATTGTAAACAAAGGTGGGAGTTGATAATTAATCATCTCAAGTAATTAGAGGGTAATGGCTCATTAAATACCAGTACAAGTAAATTCATATAAACATTTGACAATAGGCTATGAAAGCTTGTTTATTATCAAACAACAAAAATTTAAATAAGGTAAACAAGTTGAGTAAATACACTAGCAAAGGATATGCATGAACCCTTCAAAAAGATCATATTCTTTTGAAAACTTAGGCCTGTGCCTAGACATAAGAATTACCAATATTAAAAGTTAACATGTGCCATCCTGGCCGATAAATGTCAAATGATAGTAAACAAATTGGCGAAACTACAGTAATGCTAGCCTTTATCGTGAGGGCAAGAGTATATATAGTTTTGACAGTTCACAAGATTCAAAAGCTAAGATGTAAATATGAAAACACAAACCAATGTCACTGTAAACACATTAAGTTAACTCCTCCCACTAAAATACTATCAAATAGGTTCATTAAGCTCTCACCCAAAAGTGATTCTGAGCTATCCATCCAAAATCTAAGCTGTACACTAAATTGGATAAACTTTTTCAATAACAAAGTCTAATATCAATAATTGCTCAACATTAAAAAAATTAGGAGAATTCTGCGCTTAACTGAACACACTACTACTATAACCAAAAGGAGCATCAACTATCCTGTTGGTGATCCTGATAAGCGAGCTAGTAGTACCAAACATAGTTAATTAATTCTGAAAATTGAAAAATGACACCTGGACATGGGAATCGAACCTGGGATCCCGTGTCCAGGTGTCATTTTTCAATTTTAAGAATATTATATCTAGATGGAGTAAATCCTCAATAAAAAGCATATATAATAGCTTTGGCTATTTGATTCTTAAAGAGTTATTATTATTATTATTATTAGTATTATTATTATTATTATTATTATCATCATCATCATCATCATCATCATCATCATCATCATCATCATCATCACCGCGTCTTACTACCCGTTCGGGTTATACACACACTAATGTGTAATAGTAGGGGATTGTGAGATGAAATGGAAGACCTACAGTTTAACGTGGGATCCAAACCACGGCGGAGGCCTGGCATTCCACACATTCACAAGTTGTGATTAATATATTAATACACATCTTGTCGGAGGTGAAGGAAAGGCTTGGAAATCAGATAAATCTGTGCCGGGACCGAGGATTGAATCCCAGACCCACAACACTGAAGTCTGACACCATGCCCCTAGACCGCCAGGTCACCCTTAAATAGTTAATGAAGTTTAATGCTTAATAGAAAGTTTAATACTTCAAACACGAGGAACAATATTGTCCCAGACATTATTTAGATAAGTCATACCTAATATAAATTAATCATTAAATTACACATCACAAAGACTTACTCTTCGTGCTAGCATTTTAAACAAAGTTTATAAAATAGAATGAAGGCATCAAACACGAGCTAACCTTATGTGAAATATAAACATAGATCAGAAGTCTGACATCTGACTGACCCCAAAAATAAATTTGACATGGAGAAAATTCCCAAAATTTAATCTAGTAAAACAAATATATATATAGAAAAATTGAGCAGAAATGTAGTTTGAACGCTGCCCTTTATAATTTTGAAGAGTTAGACCAAAATATAATTTCAATAAAAAAGGCAGAGAATAAATAAATAGGCCGAAAAAAAATTTAAACTTGCATTAACCAGAGTAAGTTCCTACAACTTGATGGATATCAATGAGTAAATTACACATACGATCACTGGCTTTTAAACACTCAATCTCAGTGGGGAAAATTGGAGGGGGTAGAGAACACATTATACCAATATTGTTACGGTCATCGATATCCACTCACAAGGCGATTTTACACACACGTGCACACTGCTTTGTTCATCCATTGATCCACGGTGGTGTGACATAGTCAGGAGAAACTATCTCCTTCTTCCCCTAGCTCACACGATTATGCGTTGTCCAGAACCAGGGGAGACTGCTCTGGTGGGTATTGCAACACTGCCAACACATAGCTCAAATGTTTTTGTGTTTACCCCATTCAGACAATCTCAAGTTGACGTTATCTGGATGTGCGTAATCTAACACAGACTAATTGATAAAATGGGCTAAGCCCATAAAATGTTCGGTGATGGGAATCTATTGTTACACTGTACAGTGTCATGGTACACAAGAGCATTCTATTCCTGCGTTCACATTATTTTTTGAGGGTGTGTATCTGATAGTATATTAAAACTGTATACCTTTGGATTAAAAGTGTTTTCTCATCTTTGAGTTTAAGTACTCACCACCACGGTCACACCTGAAGCGGCCTATTTTTTCATTAAAATGAACACTTGTTAGAGCTTCATACTTATTAAAACTCTTGAATAGGTTTGACTTTTTCTTAATCTTATAAACATAGGTAAAGTGACTATAATCATCAATCATTGTAAGTACATATCACTTACCGTCATTTGATGTAGGGTATGATTGAACCCATTATATCACTGTATGCAAGTGACAAGGGGTGCTTAGCCCTAAGTGAGTTTTTGCACGAGGCACTTTACCTTGGATACAGTGCTCACATGGAGATTCTGGAATAGCAAGTTTTTTTCAGACACATCATATAGGCCATCATCAATTTCATACAGACTCTTCAAACTGGTATTACCACTCTATTACACAGATTCGTATAATCTACCTCATCAACATTGACACAAGTATTTTTAACAAAAATTTAACCAAATACATTTTGGCAGACTTAGATGCAACTGATACAAGTTTATCATGTGTGAGAACTTTTGCTTCACCATCTTCAAAAATTACTTTGCATCTGCTTGAATCTAGTCGTCTGACTTATAAGAGGTTTACTATAGACCAGGGATGATAGAAAATACTTCCCAGCTTGATCACATTGATTTTTACATCAATCTAAAAAGACTTACAGATATCCCCAAATTCTGATGCTTTTCCACCTGATTTTGCAAGCTAGATATTCACAGATCTTGGAAGAGATAAATAGTAGTCAGAAGATGACAATAAGTAGCACAGATAATGTTTTCTAAGGCTTCTGAGTCAAGATATTGGGATGTAAACAAAACAATCCAGTTCCAAGGACGTGGTGGCTGCCATACTACACTCTACTTCTTCTACTTTGGTGACTTGGACTTTCTTTTCACTTTCACTCTGTCTCCTATAAGTTTGTATTTGGAAGAAGGTATACGAAAGGTGGATAAAAACATATAAAAGGGGGCAAACACAATGTGGCTTCTATAATGAAAAGAACACAGCTCACACTTTACATTGTTGCCATTGGATGAAGAGGTAATGAATGGTTGCCTCTTAAAGAAAATTGATCGTCATCCCCCAATTCCCTGACTAGGTTTCATTCTATCGGACCGTACCTGTACCTTTTTTCAAATATAATACAATTACCCCATAAAGCAAAAAGAGGTTTTCCTTGTAGAGATATATTATATATTCACATCCTCTAAGTTTATAATATTCTGAGATCACATGTACAAATTTTCTACAAAATTAACATCGAAGTTGACTTTGTTTATAGTTTTAATTAGGCCTAGTTTGTTGATAAACAGACCGAGCCAGCTTCTATTAAACCTGTATAGCCTTCCTATTCACTTGTTTTATAAAGGAATGTGAGGTTATGACTCCCTCTGTTATATCTTTCAAAAACCATTTCTCTTCCTCATCTAATAATCTATTTTTTTTATGGAGCTCAGTATACATTTTTGGCTAGAGTCTCAAGAGCAGTATTGGATTTTTTCGGCATTGTAATTAGAAAATGACAAAAATATCTAATTCCTCTAATGTACCATCATTGTTGACTGTAATTAACAAATCAATTTATCAAAACGATTAAAATATACCTCCAGAGTTTCACTTTATGGGTAAAACTTCATCACTAAAAGACTTGTATGTGAAGTAACTGGTTGGCTATTCCCTTTATTGTGTAGGTGCTCATAAGGGAAAGCCAAATTTCAAATCAAATTCTTTATCCTTGGCACATTCAAGAACGTCCAAAAGTTTCTGGACTATTTGAGACTTGCATTTACCTCTGCTTTCTTCACTCAGCAAGTTCCTTTGTCTCATCAGCCATGATTTCAAGACTATCAACTTCTTTGAAAGTTATTTTCGCTCTGTAATCACTCTAGATTACTTCCAACAAGTTGAGTTCATAAAGCAGCATTTCCATTCTAAGCTTCAAGTTGTTGAAGTTTGAACCATCAAATAAGGGAACAAAATCCTTTTATTATCAGTTATACTGGCTAATTTGGCTTATTTTTAGATAATTTTTTTAAAGGTTTAAGTTTTGGTCAATTCCTGATGCACACCGATAATATTATGGAATGTTTGTTTGGTTAAAACAATCTTAGCTATAACTTGAAAAATTGCTACTACAGGTTTATAGGATGCTTAACATAGTCTCTATGTCAATGAACATTACAACTTAACTGGGTTCAAACACTTTAATGACTGAAAAGTTAATATTAACTTCAGAAAAAAGAAGAATAACAAAAAGGAACAAATTTGTCATGGTGACAAACATGACTACCAATATTGGCACAGATAATGTGCTTATTATTAAATAAATAAATGTTAAATAAATTGCAATACTAACAATTGTGAGGTGAAGCCAATGATGGTGGAACTGGGGGTCTTTTCCCTCCACCTCCAGAAATAATATTCCTCCTCCCTCCTAAGCTTCAATGCCGCAAATTTTGTACTTTTAGGTCATTTACTAACAAGTCCGTGTGGTGTAGCTCATCTATGAACAAGAAGGGTTACTTTGGTATGCTCCAATCTATTTCATTCTGACTCTACACTCAATTTTCATTTGTATGCTCCACTCTATTTCATTCGCATGCTCCATGTATGTTATAATATTGCATGTCCATGAATTTATCAGATCCGAGTACACAAAAGAATTTATGAGCTAGTATGACTGCAAACTTTCTCATCCAATTTTGGCAGTTATTACCTCACTGAAGACTTGTGGCAGCCATATCTCACAGAGATCTGATTAGTTTTTCTCCCCTTTGAAGTGAGAATATAGGGAAACTCAAGCAGATCTATTATAATTATAGTTTTATTTAAATAATTACATTTAAATTCAATACAGATTCATTTGTTTAGAAACATTTAGAAAGTTGTATTTTTATTGTATGTATCACAAACTGTTTTGGTGGTTGATTGGTACAAGGTGTTACTTTCACATTTCAATATATACGGTTGAAAGTAGGTCTAAGTTCAAATCTCAACAAGGTATGCTTTTTTTTAAAAAATGATTTTTCATTCTCCCTTCACACACATGTGTATTGTATTTTCTTTAACTTACACCTTCATAATCCATACCCTTTTTGTCTAAATATAAGGATATTAGCTTATTTAAAAAAAGTTAGTTTATATATCCACAGAGAGCTTGACCAAATCAATTATATTTTAATGTAAAAAATGTATTAGTAAGAAACTAAATTTTAGTTCCCAAGTAATACTAGACAATCACAAATTTTGTATTTAATCACTCCTAGCTATCTATTTATAACTCACTAGATAGCTGTTGCCTGCGGCTTTGCTCGCGTGGAAGTTGATTATATACAAATACGAAAATATACATATGTATTTACAGATTAATTTAAAATATTACGTTACGTTGATGACCATAACTTGACCTCAGATCAAAAATAATGCAAGTCCGATACAAACTTTCACCCCCTTTTTCATCCCTTATTAAATAAAATTTCCAAAATTCCTGAAACACGTATTTATTTGTTTTACGTCAATAACCGAAACACAAAATTTTGTTTATGTAACTTTCAAAATGACGGACTTTCATACATATTATCATACATATTATCATCCCCTATTTTGACCTCTTTGGGGTGGAATTTTCTAAAATCCTTTCTTAGTGGGTGCCTACATAACAAAATGAATATACAGTCCGAATTTCATGCTTGTAGCCTTGATAGTTTGCGCTCGGCGATGATGAATCAGTCAGTCAGTCTGTCAGTCAGTCAATCAATCAATCAGGACATGTTATTTTATAAGTATAGATAATATGTGAGATAACTAGGCCTACCAATTTTTAAATTGTATTATTTGCATACTTGTCATATTACTTGATAGCTAGGTTTACTTTTAAACAATTGTTAAAGGGTTATTAAAAACATTTTAAAATGTTAACAAATCAATATAGACTTGATAACTGATTAATTGTGCAGATTTAATCATTTGAGCTGTATTAACTTAAAGATCTTTGAAACATTTGGAACAAGTTATGAGAAAAATGTAACAAGGGTGAAATGTGGGGTTACCCTTTCACACAGATAAATTAACAGCTGGAAACTGTATGTTGTACCGGTCCTAGTCTTAAGTTAGAATGTAAGGATTATAAAGTTACGATAGACCTAGCCAGCTGGCAGTGGAAAATATATGGCTTGAATAAAAAACTTATCCAGACCACAGGCTGGAAACAGTAGTGGATGTAAAGTAAAGGAACAAGGTATGAATTAACTCATAAACAAACTATTTTTAAACCAATATTTAAGACGTATTGTAAAAAAATGTGCTGTATTGACAACTATATGATAGGATCATTTAAAAACAGTCCTTTTTTAAAAATAGAGCTTTTTATGAAACACTCAGAAAATATTAAAGGTTAAGTTAAAGAGATTGGATGATTTATAACTAAAGAGACTTTACAACTTAAGCCTAGAGAAATTGATTAGAAGTCTACTAGAAATAGTCTTAACTTCTTATCCATCATATTGAACCAAATTGTTTCAAGCTAAAATAAAATATAGCACTCAGTATTCTGAATATTTTGTCAGGCCAGGCTTCACACATCTAGATCAATATATCGGTACACAATTAGTGTGGGGTCTACTTATTTTGGGCCTATTACTAGTAAGCCTAAAATTAAAGCATTTTAAATATTAAAAGTTTGTCATCGATAGCCCTAAAATTAAGTAAACATTAATGGGCAGTAATATTAGACAATATAATCTTGTTGACAGACACTTTATCACAATTATTTACATGACCTTTGTTTCTATTGTGAGGGCAGAAAAGGAGATCTTTACACCTTAACCTCATTCAAAAATGTAATCAAATAGTTTGGATGATGTAATTTTAAAGAATAACTTAATAAAGTAATTGCCCTTCAATCAAGTTAATCTTCTCTCATTCGTAGAACTGTAAATTATGGTTCTCTTGAAATCCAGGTAGTTCTAAATATCTCAAAACAAAATACGTTAAGATATAGTCCATTGGGTCAGCCTTCTTATCATTGTGGCTTGTTTGCATTTGTATGCCAATGGATCTTTTCACATGTTATTGAATAGACAACCTGTTGCTCAATTACTCAGATCACATACACCACCTTCAGTATGTTTCAGACATACCAATTGAATACCATTCGACCTATGATCACATAACCTTCAAAGTCAAATGCTGAAAATCTCTAGCATAACCCCTCTGGTATAAATTTGCCTACTCTAGATGTATTTCACTCCCCTCTCATATTCGCGAATATGGAGCTGAAAGATGGCCTTGCATCAAACTCTGAAGAATAACCACTTTAAATAGGTTTAATGGTGTTCAAAAGATTCACCAGTGGAGACCACACATCAAATATTTTCTAGAGGCATCCAATTTTCATTTATTTCCCACACATCAAATATTTTCTAGAGGCACACAATTCTCATTTATTTCTCACACATCGAATATTTTCTATAGGCATCCAATTTTCAAAACATTTCCAGGCACATATTATTCTAATTAGATACTAAGGCATTCAAATATCAAAAAAATAACAATAGGACTATTTCAAATAGCTTTTGGGAAATACAATTTTCAGAAAATGTCCAGGTGAGAACTGCTAAATGTTTTGTGTGGGTATCCAAATCTAATTTCGAATTATTTGTTCAGTCACACAACCAGAGGAAAGGCCTTTTAAAAAAGTCTGGTAAAATGACTATTTTTGCCAGGAACACAGGGATTTTATTTAATAGTTTGAGTGGCCACCTTGTTTTGTTTTTAATATGTTATGACCCGCTTTAGTGGCTGCATGGCCTAAGGCTTCACTTTCACAATAGACTAGACTGCTGATGACCTGGAGATTGTATTGAGGGTGGTTTTTTTCTAAATGTTTATTAACCCTTTCTCCTCACAAATGTTGGTACACTTCCTCTAAATTCAACCGTAATCATCCTGAAAACACTAGGGAAATTAGTACCTATGTGTACAACCCGAACGAGTAATAAGGAAAAAAATAGTTGTGTGTTATTTTGTTATTTATGTAGTTGAGCATAGACATCCCTTGAATCTGAGACATATAAGCCAATTAATTGCCAAACAGAAAATATCTTCTGTTTGTGTTTGAAATACCTTTTGGTAGCCATACTTGTTTGTTATCAACAACAATTTATTTGTTTAAGCATTAATGACTTCAACTATAAGTAGGACCTATTATTAGAAATAAAGGAAAATCATAAAAAAAAATTATTCTGTTATTGAGAAGTAGGTCTATATTTGCAACAATAATAAAATCATAATCAGATAAAAATAAAATTTGATTTGACAGTACATGCACCACTTAAACTAGGTTATTTTATGTTGAAAAATATTCAGTTTATGAATGTGCTTTGTTTTTCAATCAAATCCTTAAGTTAAATATTTTTAACGACCTTATAAAGTAGAGAGTAGCCCAATTTCTATAAAGAAAAACCAATTGATTTGAGTAAGTCTTTAATCACTACATTTAATTACAAAATGTTGTATTTTATTATGAAATGTGCACTGCTATCCTCTAAGGTTCTAAGACTGGAATTTCTTCTGAGGAGTTGCTATATTTGTTTGTGTTCATTATGACAAATAGATTTTTAATGTTAATAATAAAATATTGGTGCCAACATAGTGGAAAACTACCATTAAAATAAAAACTTTTGTGTGTATAACCCGAACGGGTAGTAAGATGCGGTGCTAATAATAAAAATAATAACTTTTACTGATACTGTATTCTTTGTGTAATTTTTTTTAACATATACATATTTTGCCAGTTTCTCATATTTTTGTTTTACAAGTTGAGAACATTTTAATTATTAAAACCATTTGCTAATACGTCTTATTACTATTGCAGTAGATACTTATACTCACCAAGGTTGGCAGAAGTGGGCACAACAGCCGAGATCTACGAGTTCCAAAAAGAGGAACGCTCAGCAGGGTTTGGGGTCAAGGCTAAAGGGAGACAGAGGTTTAAAATAATCGAACTCGCCGACAAGTTGATGGTGAGAAAGTTATCTGTTTTATATTTCACTGAATCAATTCCTTGAGCAATTCCTCACACAGTAAAAATATATTTTCTTAACCTTCTAATATGAAATAAAAAAATATCTGAATTGCTCATGTACTTTATTACTTTGGTAGTTAAAATAGTACACACTACTACTCATACTTTCCTGCCTATAATGGTTTTTATTATTTGGGCCATTACATGGATAATATTTCTAAAGTCTAGATTCATGCTTAAAGAAATAATTGGCTACTTATTAAATATTGTATGACACACATATTTCACATTAATCTATTTTTGAATTCTTCATTTCATGCTTAAAACTAAATATAAAATCTCTAACCAATAATAAATGTTGGTAGTAGGGAACTATAAATGTGATGATATTAAAACACCATAAATAAATTAAGCACATTTAAATATATATAGCAAAAATGAGCAATAAGCAAAAACTGCCTTCTGATTGGTAGAAATAATTTATTTCTATATAGAATTACTAAAGATTATAAAGTATTTCAACTTTAAACTGCACGGCTATAGTAACTCATATACTGTACACAACCTTTCATAGATTGCATATGAATCGTTAAATAAGATAACATTGATTAGATTCTCAAGCACACATGAATCTTAATCTTTTGAACATGAACCAAATTTGAAGTCGGGTACTGTGTATGTGTGGGGATTTACAAAGGAAAATGTATTACAGTAAATCCTGCTATAACGTTGCCTATTAGAATTTTGTTTGGTTACAACGTTGTTAATAATCTGTGACCATTTTTTTACATAACGTCCGCTATTGGGTACAAAGTTGTTTTTCAGCTGAACACGCGCCAAGTGTCAACTGCCTGGTTCTCGTTTGTGTGGGCCTAATAAGCCTATGAGTCATGCAGGTCACGTTAGAGATTTATATCCCCCCCCCAATCCCCATCATCCATACAACAAGCGTTAGTAGTAGTAGTACATAGTAATAGTAATAGTAGTATAATAATAAATAATAATAATAATAATAATAATAATATAAATGGGTATTTTTACGTGAAAAAATATATTTTGTTTGCTTACAGTATTTTAAATTTGGAATATTTTACTTGAAACTTGATACTTTTTGCATCAGATTTAGAGACTTTCAGCATTACTGAGTTGGCAACACTTAAGATGGTGCAAGCTATGAGCAGTTTTGTTCAAGCATACAAATTTTTGTTTATCTTTCTTTGTAGTTTTTATATTTTTAGTTCGCTTGGGTCTTTTGTTTATATATCGTTTTTTTTATATTTAATACATTTTAAGTTCACGTGTGACTTGTGTTTACCATTCTTTGTTGTTATATCTAATTTTTTTAGTTTGCGCGCAATGTGTGTTTGTTTTGTTTTTTATTTTAGCTAAGGGGAGCGGAGTGTTATCTGTTTGCAATGGCGTCTAAACGTCCATGTAATTTATCTAACACTTTAATTGCAAGAAAAACAGATCAATTAGTCTGGCTGTTAAATTGGACGTAATACAGCAACTCGAATTCGGTCAGCGCGGTGTAGACATTGTTGCAGCTTTGGGCTTACCTGCAACTACTTATCGCAATATAAGGAAAAATGCCATGAAAATTAAGTGCATTGTGGAAAACTTTTCAGGACTCAGTGTGACAAAGGTCAGGCACACAAGAAATCATTGAAAGGATGGAGAAAATGCTTTCGCTGTGGATTGAATCTCAAAACCAATGTAGTGCCCCAGTTACTTTAGCCATTGGTCAAAGTAAAGCTAAATCTTTATATCATTACGTGTTAAAGCCTAAGGACAGCGAAGGCTCTAAAAAAGATTCTTTCAGTGCCAGCCGAGGGTGGTTTGATGGTTTTAAGCACCACTACAATTTTCATAATATTAAAGTGACTGGTGAAGCTGCAAATTCTGACAACATTTTGGCGGAGGCCTTTGTTGTTGAACTTCAAAACATCATTGAAGACAACGGATACTCACCAAATCAAGTTTTCATTGTTGATGAGATCGGACTGTTTTGGAAACGTATGCCTGCCAGAACTTACATTTCACAGGAAGAAAAGACAGCACCCGGTTTTAAAGCCGCAAAGATCGTATCACACTGTTGCTAGGTGGGAATGCATCTGGTGACTAACCACAAATGAAGCCACTCCTTATTGCCAAATCAGAGAATCCACAGGCTATGAAAGGAAAGATGAAGGAGCGCCTTCCCGTTATTTACAAAGCCAATACAAAGGCATGGATAACTGTGCCATGTTCTGTGAGTGGTTGAAAGTCTACACAATACCCGCGTGGAAGAGGTATTGTGCGAAGAAGAATTTAGATTTCAGAATTCTCCTCCTCATTGATAATTCTCCCTCACATCCTCATGACATTACTGACTTGGATGAGCATGTGAAGATTGTTTTCCTCCCCCCCAATACGACGGCTCTAATCCAACCAATGGATCAAAATGTAAGTGCCACTTTTAAGCGGTACTACTTGCGGCGTACGTTTGAGCAATTGTCTCAGCTAAATATGTTGAAGACAAGACCAGCATCAAGGAGTACTGGCGAAACTACAATCTCTTTAACGCCATCAACAACATATCCATGGCTTGACAAAAGGTTTCCCATACATGCCTCAACGCGGTCTGGCGAAATCTATGGCCTGAATGCGTCACAGATTTTAAAGGAGTTGAAGAGATTGTGCCCAGAGCAAACACACACCTCCTCAACATTGCTCGTGAAGCGGGCTTTCATAATATGGAAATGGAGGACATATAAGAGGTGGTGGACGCCGAGATTTAGGAACTCACTAACGAGGAGCTACAAGAGCTGGCCCAAAATCCAAGCCCTGAATCTGACAGTGAAGAGGACAATCCTTCATGCACATTTACTACAAAGAGTATGGCTATTGCATTTCACTGCATTCAAGAAGGACTTCAGATGTTGGCCGATGAAGACCCTGATGTAGAGCGCAGTGCAAGAGTTCACAAGACTGTCATGGAGGGCCTTACATGTTAACAGGAAATTTACAAAGAAAAGAAATGTGCCACTAAGCAACCAACTATCCGTGCATTCTTTCAACCAGTGGCCGCCATGGTAACACATGAGAGGGATAAGATTATGAGTGGTGAGCCAGTGCCATTCACGTCCCGAAATTAAATGTATTCCTGTCCTGAGCTGTTTCCGCGATATGATACTACATGTATTTGCAAGTATTTTGGGTGGCCTTGGAACCTAACTCCTACACTTAACATTGATTCTTATGGGAAAACATAACTTTTATAAAGTTACTTTTCTCAGGAACATAACACAACGTTGTAAAAGGATTTACTGTATTTAGTCTATGCAAGGTTATAAAAACAATTATTGAAGCCTATACCTTTAAATAGGATGATGATTTAACCTCTCCCTATTACACACAGATATTATCCCTTTTTAAGTTCAAGTTATCTTTGTCCCAATTTCATTTACTAAGCTATTTGTAAAAAAAAACTTTTTTTTTCACTGAAAAGCGTTCAACCTTAACATTAATATTTCATGTGTAGAAACATTGACATTTCACGAGTCATGTTTTTACTAACTCTTACCTAGAACATTAAAATGGCTATCAAAACATATCTAAAGTCACTTTTAGCCATCTTAAATCAATACTGCCTACATGCACAAAAAAAAATTGTTTAAAATCATTTTGTGAAACTGATTACTTAACCTTTTATATGTGAATTATGGTCAATTTTATTGATTAACTTTTCGCCAGGTGCACTCCGTCCTGAGTACGAGTCTCTCCTTTTAACTGACTCTTCAGGTATAAAATAAGGTAGAAGAAGCTTGAGATTATGGAAATTTTCAAAGAGGGATATTTACAGTAAAATATATGAGGAAGGGAATAGTTTGAGGTGTTTTGAGTTCATTTGATATTTGGCTATTTCACAAGTAAATTATATTAACCGTCGTCAGTATGTATCACTCCCATTTGTGTTATAAAATTTTCAAAAAAAGACATAAATAATTTAATTTTTTATAGGTCAAAACTAATCTGACCAGAAGACATCCCACGTATTCTTCAAGAACTTTCTGATAAGGAGAAAATTATCATTAAAGTGCATCTGAATGTTTGGTTTCCATTGGTGACAAATCTTGTGAAGGCGTGACAAATAAGTTTTTGTTGGTAAAGATGGAAAAACAAACTGGAAAAATACTCCATTTCCCAGCCTCGAAGGACTCTTCAGAAGAAATTCTTAACATTCTCTCAAGAATAAAATCTTGCACACGATGTTACTATTGAGAGTAGAACCTATATGACATTTCTTACACAAACTTGTATTGAATAAATTATTTTGTGTACTAACTTACAAATTGAAAAGATAAAAATAAATCTAAAAGGCCAAGAGATGTAAACCTACACCAAAGAAGAAATTATGGCAATGTTCAGAGTTTTTTCATTATTGGCTTGAAAAAAAAAGAAGTAGCCTCACAGATGTATTAGAAACATGCACATTTGATGGAACTGACATTGCAATACTTAGAACTGCAATGAGTTATTAGATATTTCTGTTTATTCTTCACATGATGAGGTCCAATGATCATAGAACAAGAAATACAAGAAGAGCTGATGACAAACTAGCAGCTGTTTGATCAATCTGTTGATAACCGCAAAAATAGCTATGAAGCAAGCAAGTATCTAACCATTGATGAGATGTTGGTGGATTTCAAATGAAGGTGCTCTTGGATAAATTATATACCTAGCAAACCTGCCAAGTATGGTATAGAGATGTTTGCTGATACAAAGATGTTTTATACTGAAAACCTCAAGATGTATGTTGGTTCTCAGCCAGGACAAAACATAACTAAAAAAAAACCTAGTTATGATGTTCAGCGACTATTGAAACCTTTCAGAATCACAATTAAAATTGGAAATGATATTGGTAGACAAGTTAAGAACTATCTCAAGAATTATTCGGGGGGAAACTATGTTAGATACCTTTTGAAAAAATAAACCATTATTCTTCCAGAATTTTTTCCAATTAAAATTAAGGCAATTAGACCTCCACAGTTTGGTTTAAAAATAAAAACACTGGTTTCTTACACCACTAAAAATAAAGTGTGTTATTTTACTTTACACTATATATAGTGATGATAAAATGGAGACAAACTGGGAAGCTGTACATAATTTTAAATTGTATTGAGACAAAAGGAGGAGTGAACACAGTCGACAAAATGTGCATCACAGTTTACAGTGTTATTCGTTAGCTGTGGCACCATCTTGCTATTCCGTTTGATGAGGCTTGCTTACTGGTTGGCTGAGCTACGAAAGTGTTTGGTTTCTTATGACTGGAAGAGAGGACGGGGAGTATGGGGGTGAGGTATCGTCAGGCTGAGCAGAGGAGCTGGATATGTAAGCTAGGCTGTTGGCTTGGACGAGGGTTGTTTTTCTTTGCAGGAGTCGGGGCGTGAGGGTTTAGTTAAGAAAGAGATGGGGAAGGGGGTGGAGAGGTGTCGAATTCTGGGGAGAGTAGTTTTTCCTACAACTTTAGGTTGTTATGAAATTGGCTGTGGGCTCTGTGTGGATCTGCTTTGAGGAGTTCGATGTATTCTACTTCCTGGAAGGGTTGGGGGGATGAGGGGCACGGTTGTGGTTTATATGGAGGGTCCAGAGGACTTGGAGAGGGGTGGCTAGTGGGTCGTGAATATCTTTATGTTTTCTCACTCAGCGGAGACCTCTGCTGCATAATTAGCTGCATGTAGTTGCTTGGCCTCTCCCCCCCCCCCTTTGCTGTCGCAAGACTTTCATATAAAGGGATTCATTTGCATATCTTGGAGGAATATTATGATTGGTAACACACGGGGCAAGGGAGGTTCTCGAGGGAGAGCAGCCGAACATTTGTGTGTGCTGGAAAGGGACTGGAGGGAGAAGGGAGAGCAGCTCAGAGGTTCTTGGGCACTGGGAAAGGAAGACAAGAACATAGAGAGAGAGAGAGAGAGAGAGACGGATAGACACAGATACAAAGAGAGAGACAGAATGAGAGAAAGTGTGTGTGTGTTGAATATAAATTAAGCAACAACTGGGCAGTGTATGAAGTTAATATCAGATCTGAGTGATCTAAATTAGAATACTTTATTTTTCACGTCTACAATTGCGAGACCCAAAGGTTTACAATCATTGTTACCTATCTAGACTAAGTTATTCTTAGTCTACTGTTCTTAATTCTAAGTTGTCTTATTTATAATACACATACACTACTTCCTACATGTCATTTAACTAATTTACAGTGCAATATCATTTTTATATACATTGTTGCATTTTCTATAAGCAGTTTTTTGACTGCATTGTCTTTGCGTTTGCATGGGATGCTGCCCTCTATGGAGGGGTGTGTGGACTACCCCAGTAGTGCGCTACCTACCCTTGCTGCAACAACTGACCTCAACGGCTCGGTCGGTCCTAGGTTTGGGGCAGTCACTTTAATGTTGCGTAACAACAGTACCTAAAGGATCACAAAAATATGGCTAATGATAATTTTCTACCATCTTACTCAACATAGCAAGCATAAACTTGCAGATAGTCTGTTTAACCATGCAACCTGTTTAAAGCACTGAAAAGAAAATTTCTTGAGAAACCTTGCCGTCAATCTTATGGAAATACATCTTCAAAATCGTTTACAAATTTAAACTCTTCCAAATGATATAAAAGCCTTCTTAAAAGCAAGGGATTACAAGTAGAAAGAAAGTGATCCGCAACCATCACTGAACCTCTGAAAAAAAATAATCTAAAAGTGCCTGCAAGTTTTGTCACTATCCAAAGAAATCCAATATGTCAAAAATTTGTGACAAAACTAGTGATTTTGTATGTTCCAAACATCCAAAAACTGTGTTTGTAGTACTTTGTGGAACAAATGAGTATGGACCAAAGTGAAAATAGTGACAATGAGTGATAACCTATACAAAACTGAAGTACAATTTTATTGCATATGGTATTTTGAGTATAAAAATTAATTTGTAGATAACTGCAAAAATTGCTATAAAAATGAGTGAGTATCTAATCATTGATGAGATGTTGGTCGCTTTCAAAGGACTGCACTTTTGGATAAATCACATGTATTATAATTGCAAACAATATACTCGATTTCAATTTTTTCTATTTTTAAAAAGTATTTATGAACACAAAATCTAGCTACAGTAGTTCTGTTAAATTATTAGAAAGCATAATTGTGACAAACATTAATAAAAAGGTATCTAAACTAGGACTAAGAAGTTTTCATCCTTGAGGTGAGTAGCACTTGCTCATGTTAAGAAAACTACACGCCTGATGAAAGGTTAGATTGAAAATTAACAGTAACTATTCTAATAATAAAAAAAGTTTTCTTTGTCTAGGATATTTATTTTACCCAACTAAAAAATTTTGACAAACACTAAACAATTTATATATCAACCAGCTATTCATTCATAATGTAACCAATGGCAAAGATTTGAAGATACAGAAGAAGATGAAGAAAGACACTGTCTAAACAAAATAAATGATATCTTCTTCACACTATAGTTTGTTTGGTCTATACAAATTTTAGCTGTAGCTTTCTTCTATTTTTTGCATCATAATGTTAATAAGAGTTACCATTCTTAACTAAAGGTAAATATTTTACTAGCAAATCAACAAAATCCGGTCATTTTATTTACAAAAAATTAAGTTATCTATTGATACAGAATGAGGCCTCTAAGATATTAAAGTTTAACTTGTGGGGATTTAGTTTGGAACCTATTATCTTACAAACTCTATTTTGTGATTTTTTTCAGAAATGTGACTGCTCGCGTGAGAATATTACCAGAAGTAGTCCTTCCTCATTCTCTTAACGAAATTCGTCTAGCATCTTTAGATCGACACCAATCTGGTCCAGGCCAGAAGAGGTGATTTATGAATTTGTTTATTGCAATACATTTAAATGTTGTGACAGAATTTTCAATGCCTTTTTATGGTGTTACATGTCTTAACTCAGGCTATATATAACTTGAACTACTCTAATGGTGAGAGAGGGAGGAGGAATTTTAAGAAAATACATAAATACTCCTTTGGAGCGAGGGCAGAAAACTACTGATGAAGAAAAAAGTTAACTTAGCTAAGATTTGAATCCCATTTTCCCAACTCAGAATCAACCATCACTTAGTTTGTTATACGCACTGACTAGTTAGACATGTTGGGAGATGACTTTATAGGATGTGCTCGTAAGGCTGCCCCCCCATTTACCTATGGCACCTTTAGTTTCTTATTGGTTTTAGCAGCTAGCATCAACCCAGGCAGTTTTATTTTCTCCTTCTTTCTTCATCAGCCTATTGGCTGCAAGCCAGCTGAGCAACAGGTCCTAGGAGGCTGCATGGTTCCAGATACCATGATGGATGTTCTCATGGCAATATGAACAGCAAATTTTGTAGGAGCATTCTGATGAAGAATGAGGATCTGCTCGCCGAAATAGTGGGGAATTGTTTTTCTATGGGTAGAGCGGAGGAGGTAGAGTAGATTAGTCAAATCCTAAATATTAATTTTGTTTGGAGTTTGGGGTTGGCTATGTAATCTCCTCAGATCGATAGTAGCAAGAAGTATTCCAGGTCTTGGCAAGGCTGGGAATATGAAGGGGTGGGTCATATTAAGTAGGATGGTATACACAGGTCAGGTGCAGCTGGGATGGGTGTTTGCGAGATTATTATAAGAAAAGGTAGAACATTTCACAAACATACTCCAGGGATATTAATTTAATGTGTTAAAATTTAAAACACAATCTTATTCTAGAAACTTTTTTTATATATAAATTAGCATTTACACCAAAATAACTGTTAATCTACTAATGTTTGGTTGCTCTTCCTTCAAACGCACTCTTCTGTGATTACAGTATTTAGAATAATTGACTACTATTTTTTTCACAGAAGTTGCTTCATGAAACGAAATGCGATGCTTACTCAGTGGCCATCATGGGTACATGCCCAGTTTGAGGCATCAAGATTGGTCAAACTGGTGACAAACCAGCTCGAACATTTGAAACCTGGTGAGTCATTGGTTTTAGTTTGTCTTGCACTTAGAGGCTATAGAGTAGTACCAGATTATCAGAAACTAATATATTTCAAAAAAATTTCATGTTTAAATAACACATCAATGTTTAATCCTGTGAGAAAAACCTCTTTTCGCTTCATGAGGTAATTGTATTATATTTGTAAGAAGGTACAGTAAAGGTGGATAGAAACATATGAGTCTTACCATGAAAAGACGAACACAGTTTAATGGCAGCATTGTTTCTGGCACAAATTCAGCTATCCTACCACTCCATCTACAGACCACTCACAAAAGAGCCAACTGAAGATCACAACGCGTGGATTAAAGAGTTCCTACAACAAGAAGGTCCCCAGCAGAATCTCACCACCAACTCAATTCAACTTCTTTTTCCACAAAAACTTCAAATTCCCACACTGTATCTCCTCCCTAAAATCCACAAAGAAATTAGACCTCTGCCTGGTCGTCTGATTGTATCTGGTTGCAACTCTCCAACTGAGAGAATTTCATCTTTGGTTGATTCACACCTACAACCCTTTGTAAAACAACTTACCTCATTCCTACAGGATACAAAACACTTCTTAGACAAAATTCACAAAATTAAAAACCTTCCATCGAACTGTTTTGTGGTCACTTTTGATGTCACAGTATTCTATACTAACATCCCTCATGTGCATGGAATGTCAGCAATGGAGCATTTCTTAGATCGCAGACCACCTGGGTCCAAACCTACCCCTTCTTTCCTGGTGGAGCCGGCTAGTATGATCTTTCAATTCAACAACTTTAGTTTTCTAGACAAACACTACCTACAGACAAAGGGCACACCTATGGGTACACACATGGCTCCTTCATATGCACATCTTTACATGGGACTACTAGAAGAATGCTTTCTACATTATCAGCCCATCAAACCCTATCAATAGCTCCGTTACATCGACCACATTTTGATGATCTGGCTTCACACTGAAGACTCCTTGGATATCTTTCTAGTAGGGCTTTGTGAGTACTCGTATTCTGAGCGTCAAGCCGAGGTTTTCATTAAAGCTCGAAATCATGATCGAAAATTTTCTAGGCTCGACATTTTCGAGCTTCCTTTTGGTGAGGCGAAAATGAATTTTGAAAACAATGTTAAGTATAACCTATTTAATCTGGAAGATATTAGCAATTTCACTTATAAATCATTCGGCAACATAGGAAATCACAACTTGTGAATGTGGGGTATGCCAGGCCTCCACCGTGGTTCGGATTCCACATTAAACTGTAGGTCCTTCATTTCATCTCACAATCACCCTACCATTACACATTAGCGTAAGTGCGTATAACCCGAACGGGTAGTAAGACACGGTGCTAATAATAATAATAATAATAATAATAATAATAATAATAATAATAATAATAATAATAATAACATAGGAAATCGTTAAAATTTATATCAGGTTTGACAATAATAACGTAAAGATCTCTAAATCAGCTTTCGACCAGTAAAATAATTCAATATTTCGTCCATTTGTGATTATCCCTGTTTGAAGTTACAATAGCTAAAGAGAGCACTAAACACTTGAACACGGTCCTTTTCTAAAATTATAATTTCTGTTACAATAAAAATTTTAGATTGAGAATACATAATATGTTGATTTTATTTGAACTTGAGATATTTAAAACTTGTTTCAATACGTTCACTACTTTCAGCTATATTTATAAAACTATGTCTAAAACCAGTGTTGTTCAATATTGCAAAACGAAATGTGCCACATTTGAATAAAAATGTATTACTATTTTATTTTACTTGTAACGATACTGATTTGGACCCCTCGTATATATTAAAAAAGTCATGGATGAAGTGCACTTTTCTTTAAAGTATTGTATGTAAAATATCCTTTTAATACTTCATCCTTGGAGAATCATGCACTTTTCATACATAACGTCAAAGGATTGCACAATTTAAACTTTTTTTTTTTTTTTTTTCAAAAGTCAGTATTTACCATAAAAGCAAGTAACGCTAGCTCCCTCTACCCAATAGGAAGCTAGCCATCATAACACCTGTCGCCAGGACTCTTTTGATATATTGGTTCTGACACTGGTCACGAGAGGTCCGAGGGGCAAGGGTAGGTAATTAATAATACACACAGTGCCAGTGATATAAAATTTTAGAGAGTACCAATACAGAGTGCCAATACAAATTCAGAGTGCCAGTCGCATAAATCTAACAAATTATTAACAGTGCTGGTAGCATAAATATAGCAGTAGCAGTAATTCACAGTGCCACTAACTGAAACCTGTAGTTCAACTAAGCTGTATCATATAAACTTATATCTTCATATCAAAGATAAAATCACTTTAATAAATCAATTGCAGCATTAAAATTAAGATATCGCATAATAATTCTGTATCATAATAATTGGCTCTCGATCACGGGGCTATAAATACCAATTATATCATCAAACTACCATACCGCTTTAATTAGTGCTCGATCATGGGGCAATTATTAGCTGATTAAACGGTATCACATTAATCGGTGCCCATCGCCGATTCGTAATGTTTTAATCGACGGCCAACACGGACTGATTAATTCAATAACTATATAATTGCCACCCAACACAGACCGATTAATTCAATATCATTATATACTTTATATATTATTTCATATTGTCTACAAAAAAATTATTTTAACCATCCTGTTTCCCATTTTAAATTAGAACATCAACTTTTAAAGCATTAAAAATTGAATAGAAAAATGTGTAATAAGATAATTTTAAGCAAGTATCCATATGAGGCGCATGCCCACTGGCGCATAGAGGAATGGAATTGGAACAGTAGTAGTGACCATGCGTGATTATTACATTAAGAACTAAGAAACAAAACACGAAACATTTCAATTCTTTTAGTAATGCTTATTATTATTCCGTTTTATTTGGATTAATTTAAATTTAAGGGTGCTTATTTTGGGAAATATTAGCTCACCAAAACTTTGGTGGGCTCATTTTAATATGATAAAAACTATGTTTTAAAAGTGATGGTTTTATTTATAGATAAATACCACAAATGTTCAAGAAATTAAATGCCCAATATAAAAGTTGTTTTTTTCGGTTTTATAGTTCACACGATTGTATTTTTCAGACTTTATACAGTATTTTAAAAATAAATTACCTAATGTTATAATGGAATAAAATCAATAAAAGTTAAACAAAAATCATTATTAGTACAAATACATAGGCATATAAAGTAACAAAACTGAAAATTTGAAGACATTGGAAGATTTTGAGAGCTGTTGTGTGACATCAACAGTTGATACATTGACAAATAAAGTTAATATACCAGTATGGAATTTTTTTACAAAATTAGACCTAAGTGAGTGCTAAGTGTAAAAAATGCAACACCATACTAAAAACTCCAACTGGAACCACAACCAGCATGATTAGTCACCTAAACCTACATCCAAAAAAATTAGCGAGCTTTAATAAGTTGAAAAATGGAAGATCCAGTTTAAACTTAACCAATAGAGAAAAAAAAAGCAGAAAAGAAGTAGTGATAGAATTAGGCAAACATCTATGGATATTATATTTTCCAAGTCAACTGTACTTTCTAAAGATAGTTCTCATAGCAAGGAAATAACAATACGCATTGGAAAGACGATGGCAATGGACTAACAACCATACACAATTGTTGAAGGTCGAGGTTTTAAGCAATTTTGTGCCACCGTGGAGCCAAGGTATAAACTTCCTTCAACAACAATATTTTCAAGAAATATAATAAATAGCTTATGTGAGGAGCAAAAGCAAGCTGTTAAAGTAGAAATCAGTAGAGACAAAGAACAGGGCTTCTACTCAGTCGCTCTCACCACAGATATCTGAACATCCCGACCTATGGAAGGCTTATATATCTTTGACAGCCACTATATGACAGAGACGTTTAAGTTAAAAAGACATGTTCGTGAAATTTCTCACTTTCCAAGTAATCACACTGGTGAGACTATTTGGTCAAAACTGGATGATTTGCTCCAATCTTGGGGTCTTAATCAAATGAATGTACCCATTTATGTTGTGTCAAACAATGCCAGAAATATTGTAAATGCCCTGTCTTGTACAACATTTCAATGTGTCTCATGTTTTGCACACATTCTCCAACTCTCCATTGCTGACACAAAGAAAGGACTTGGTATTGCAGATTTGTTGGCTACTGCGCTTAATATAGTTACCTATTACAGTCATAGCTCTGTTGCGAGAAGCAGGCTACAGAGCAAGCAACAACAGCATGATTATCCACAGAATAATCTAATTCAAATGGTTGATACAAGATGGAACAGTGAGTTTACTATGCTAGCCAAACTTTTGCAACAAAAATAGCCTGTAATGGCTAGAGACCCTTATTTGTGGTAAATAAAACCACTGGATTTTGATAAATAAAAAATTGAATTTCGATAAATAAAAGGGTAAGACTCTGATTTTCCGGATTAAAAAGTCCTTAGAGGATTTTTTTTAAGGTAATGGTAATAAATTAATCTAAATAGCTTTAAAAGTAATTGCACTGAATTATTTTATAAGACAAATGTTCATACCTTTTTTCAACATACTTCATGTCAATCACCAAAGTACAAAGATAACATTGTTTCCAAAATTTCGATTTTCAAGATAGTTCGCTTATCTGACATAATGTTGGAATATGCTGAAAATGCGTCAAGAGAATATTTTACCTGAACATGCTGAGCATTTGGTTTTCTTGCATGAGAGACTTTAAATTTGCTAGAAATTTTAATTGTAGCGACACAAGACTGAAATCATTATTTTAATATTATGAGTTTATAAACTTTTTTTGTGTTAATGCCATTTTAGGATATGAGTGTTGAAACAATTTTAATAAATTTCACTACTATATTTTTATTTGTGTGTTATTATTTTTAAATCATGTATTTTTTTAAAGATAGGTGTTGGTTTAATTTCTATAAAAACCAATATTACCATTTGTTTAAAAACTTTTTTCTATACTATTACGAGGCACGTCCAGAAAGTAAGAGTACTGATTGCCCTCTCGTGCTGTGAGAATTTTTTTTCCAAGGTTGGAAACATTGAGTGGTAGTGGGGTTTTTCCTGAACACAAAGAGCACAGGCGGACCTCGTTAGTATGAAAACTCGCCTTGTAGTGTCCGTTTGTGTGAAGTATGTCGATAAGAAATCCCGCCAAGTGCGAGGTGCGCGCTGTCTTCAGGTTCCTTCTCGCTGAAGGAAAAACACCGACTGAAATTTTTTCACGGATCAAAACTGTTTATGGCAAAGTTTGTTATACCCCAACCACCTAGAACATAGCCGGTCCTTGCACGGACCCGGTATAATTAGGAGTTAGGACGCTCTTGCACACGCTACCCCTGCCGTCCAACACTGCGTCAGGAGAAGGGGATGCGCGCGCTGCGCCAACAACCCCTCCACCACAGTCTGACGGACGGTCGAGGGGAATAAAAGCGGCTGGCTCCCAACTCAGCTCACCAGTACCGGTAGCAAGGCCGGGTCAGGACGACCACAGCTCATTTGTAGTGGCCTCGCCCACACTAAAGTAATAGTAAACAGATATCCAAGTATTCCACCGAGTATGAGCAATCAATTTCGAGTTCTCCCGTCACCCCTCTCCCCTTCCTCTCCCTACCTCACCGCACCGTTTTGAGTGCCGAGGTCTCTCTCCCCCCCCCTCTTCCTGCCTCACCGCGCCGCCTGAGTGCCGAGGTCTTTTCCCCTTCCTACCTCACCGCGCCGTCTGAGTGCCGAGGTCTCTCCCCCCCCCCTCCAACAACACGGTCCCTCTTTCTCTTCCCCCCATCTAACCACCCCTCGACCAATCCCTTTATCACCTGACATCCCCCTCTCTCCCTTATCACCAAATGCCTCCACCATTACTCGGGTAGCTAGCTCGGGAGCGACATGGGCTACACGAAACGCGCCGGGAAAGCACAGCAGACGAGGCAACACAACGCGTGGAACCGGTCCGACAACACCAACCCTGCCCCGCTGAGGCCCAGCACCTCGCGAACGGGATACTCCACTCAAGGGCCCACAAATTATCAAGACGGCACACCGGCCACCAGATCCCCGGGATTAACCCCTCCCGACCTACCACCCCACACTCCTCACCGCTCACCCAATCATACTCCCACCTATCCTCCCCCATACTCCCGCGAATCGCCCACGGTACGTGCTCCCCCAACCCCAATCTCCCCACTCAGTCCCACCGGTTACCACCTGAGACCCCTCACCACACTGCCCCGACCTTACTCCTTCTCCCCTACCTCCACCCCCTTCGCCAGCCATCGAGACCCCCGAGTGGGCCAGCTATCTCACGTCCACATGGTACCCCACGGCAAGGTCCAAAAGGTCGTGAAGAAGCTAGAGATGACCTTCGACTCCGCCCCAGTGCCGGAATAGTTCCAGTATCTCCAGACGAAAGGTAAATAAACGGGCCGCCGCAAGATAAACCCAACCGGCGACCGTCAAGGTGTTATGAACCGAACGAACATTTTTTAAGTGGTGTTGTGAGTTTAATGAAGGCAGAACGAATGTTCATGACGTTCAGAGGTGTGGAAGACCTTCCATTTTGACCTATGAGTTGGTGCAAAAAATCGAGAAAACTGTTCGTGAAGACCGCCGATTGACAGTGGATGAAATTTCTGCAATGTTTCCACAACTCTCCAGATCTCTCTTACACGAAACAATTACAGAAATGCTGGGATTTCGAAAATTGTGCGCAAGATGGGTCCCAAAACAATTGACAGAGCAGCATAAAGTGAATCGGGTCGCTAGCGCTCGCGAGTTCCTTAAGCAATTTGAATTGGAAGGTGAGGATTTTCTGAGCTTGATTGTGACTGGAGATGAAACCTGGGTGGCTCATTACACTCCCGAGACAAAAAGACAGTCATTACAGTGGCAGCACACCAGTTCTCCATCTGCCAAAAAATTCAAAACCTCAATTTCGGGCAAAAAAATCATGGCCACTATGTTTTGGGACCGAAAAGGGATCATTTTGATCGAATTTCTGCCTGAGGGGGAGACGATTAATGCAGCAAGATACTGCGAGACCCTAAAAATGCTCAAGAGAGCAATTCAAAATAAACGGAGGGGAATGTTGACGAAGGGAGTGCGCTTGTTGCACGACAACACCCGCCCGCACACGGCCAACGCCACTAAGGCACTTCTGGACTCATTCGGTTGGGACATTTTGAACCACCCCGTATACTCCCCTGACTTGGCGCCTTCAGACTTTCATCTTTTCACCTCCCTTAAGACTCACATGGGTGGAAAAAAAAAATTCAACTGACGAGGAGGTGAAACAAGAGGTCCTGAACTGGAAGAAGGAGATGGTGGGAGAATTCTTTGAGGAGGGCATCAAAAAGCTTGTGCCACGGCTCACAGCCGGCATAGAACGGGAAGGCAACTACGTGGAGAAATAACTGACACACATACCAACAAAATCATGTAATTTTGTTTAAAATACAATTTTATTTTTAAAATAGAAAAATCGAGTACTCTTACTTTCTGGACGTGCCTCATAACTATTTATAAATGTCATTGATATTTTAAGGCCAGGTGAACATTTTCATATATTAAAAATATGTATTTACATTTTAAAGGTGGTATTTACATTTAAAATATGCTATTTTACTTTTAAAATAAACAAATATATACTCTTAATATTTTAAAATTATAAATATAATCTAACTCGAGAGCTTGAAGAAATACTCATCTCGAGTTTGACTCGACTGAAAAAACCCAAGCTCGCATACCCCTACTTTCTAGATAATCTCAACAATTGCAGCCCCTTGAACTTCACCCACAATAAATAACAGCATAGTATAACCTTCCTTGATGTGAATCTGTTCCTTTAAAACAACCAAATGCACACCACTGTACATATAAAACCCACCAATCACCAACAATACCTCCACTATCATAGCAGCCATCTGTCATACACAAAAAGGTCTCTACCATTCAATCTTGCGACCCGGTGACCTGGTGGTCTAGGGGTAAGGTGTCAGACTTCTGAGCTGGTGGCCGGGGTTCAATCCTCGGTCCCGGCACAGATTTATCTGATTACCAAACCCTTCCTTCACCTCTGACAAGACATCTTGTGAATGTGGGGAATGCCAGGCCTCCACCATGGTTCGGATTCCACGTTAAACTGTAGGTCCTTCATTTCATCTAACAATCACCTTACCATTACACATTAGCGTAAGTGCGTATAACCCGAACGGGTAGTAAGACGCGGTGCTAATAATAATAATAATAATAATAATAATAATCTTGCCACCCGAGCTAAATTGAAATGTTCAGAACCTGTTGAGTTAGCTGAATATTGTAAATAGCTCTCCATAGCTTTCCAAAGCAGAGATTACCCCAAGCTTTTAATAGACAACCAAATCTACAGGGACAACAATGATCCTACAAAAAGAGTTGAGGACATCCCTCTCACAACACAATACCATCCTGGTCTACAACCTATCAACACAATCCTTAAAAGTGGTTACAAATTCCTAACCAGTTTCACCCAGACCTTCTTAGTTCACCCCCAAGAGTCACTTTCACTTGGCCACCCAATATCCACAATATTCTAGTCCATCTCAAACTTCCTGACCCCAAGAGAATTGGAGAAGAAAATCCGACTACCATAGGTTCATACCCCTGTGGTAGCACTCGTTGCAGCACATGTGGAATCCACCTACCAGCTACATTCTTCAACAGAAAAGTTACCAAATTGGAATACAAAATTCCTGATCATTACAATTGCAAAACAAATAACTTTATATATTAACTACAGTGCAAATCATGTGATGAAGAATATATAGGCCTTACTACAGGTTCTCTGAGACAGCGAATGGGCACAATCATCGTTTTGACACAAACTACAAAGATCCAGACAAGCCTGTACCCATTTATGCTCGTACCCACGACCAGGACTTTCAAACCTGCTACTCCACCATAATATTAAGAGCATTTCACAAACAATGCAAAAGATCTCAACTTAGACAGTGGGAACTGGCCCACCAATGGATTACCAAATCAAGATTATCACCAGGCCTCAACAGAAGATAGTTTCTTTCTTTCTATAAGATTCACATTTTTCAAATTATTATTACTACTACTATTTTTATTTTTTTATTTTTAAATAGGTCTATATAAATACTAACCATAGCCAAGAAATTTATCTTTATTCCCAAAATATTTGGCACAATGTGTTTCTAATAGGGGTCTGTGAGCTTGGGTTTTTTAATTTGAGTTGAACTCGAGTCGAGTATTTCTGAAAGCTCCCGAGTTCAAGTATATTAATAATTTTAAAATGTTAAAGTATATTAAAACAATGTTCTTAAAATATGAATGACATTCATTTTTATAAAGAGTAAATATTTTGAAAAAAAAGTTAAACAATGGAAATATTGGTTTTTAAATTAGAAATAACACTTATAAAACACAATTTAAAAATAAGAACAACACTCAAATAAAAATCTAATAAAAAAATGATTAAAATGGTTTCACACTTATGTCTTCTAGGACATTAAAATTACACCAACAATGATTATAAAAAAGTTAATAAAATTGATACTTCCATGATGGCTTGGAAATGATTAGCAAGACAGTGTAGAAACACTGTATACCTCCCACACCACTTCTTTGATGCTGACTGACAGCTGACAGCTCTGAAAAGTTACTAGACCAAATTATGTATCCCTCTGCCAAACCATATGATCTGCAAAAACATGTGTTTAGCAGCTGTCATTTCTGTCAGTTAAATTTTAGGTCTATACAAGAAACTTATATTCCGTTCACGATAGATTTTTACCTGGAAAACAGTTCGAAAATCATATGTTTAGGTTTTGGGTTGCCAACACTTGTAAAAGTTTTCTCATACTATTTCAATTTTTTAAATAATTTCTTTTTATCCAACTCGAAATAATATTTTAAACATAATTAAAAGTACTTATTTTTCATTTTGGAACGTTACTGATTTTGTGTAATATAGTGCACGCATCAATATCTTTTAATACGGGCATTGTATTTACTTGGAAAAGAGAAAATTGTTGTCATTTTTTTACATACACTAAATGATTTTATGATTATTTTATCATATTTTGAAATATTTAACTAAATAAAATATTTTCATCAACTGCGTGTCTGCATCGTTGTGAAAAACTTGTTTACCATTATGTTCAATCATATGGTTTGGATTCGTCAGTCGCCATTTTGAAGCTATGTTTGTTAGAAGTTTTTGTGAAAGTGGAGTTAATATTTTTTTAGGGGAATAAAACTATAAATAAACTTTGTGTCCGACCTCAATTAAATATATAAATAATATTGGCCTAAATTACTATGGTTAACTATCACATTAATATATTACCATCTGTTTTCATTACAGTCATCCAAAGTGATAGATGTCTGCTTTTGGTGTAGTGATATATTAGGGATTACTTCTAGTAACATTTTGAGCTGTCATCCAGGTAAACTTAGCTCATGAATGACTTTTATCTGACTGTTTTATTTATTTTCTATATGTTATTGACCTTGATATGTTGATGGCCTAGTATTGATTATGAATTTTTTCAAGAATATACATTTTTTTTAAATAATTTAACATTTAATTCCATATTAGCTTTTATTGTAATGAATAAATAATTTTTAATAAAAAAAATCCATTTTTTTGTTAATATTAGTATTATTAACAACATTATAAATGTGAAAATTTTTAATGTATATTACTACACATAGAAGAAACAAACAGTCATAAACTTTTTTAACAGTATTACAACATATTGGTGACCTGGCGGTCTAGAGTTCAAATGTCAGGTTTCTGTGCTGGGGTCTGGGGTTCATTCCTCGGTCCCAGCACAAATTTATCTGATTGCCAAACCCTTCCTTCACCTCTGACAAGACGTGTATTAATCACAACTTGTGAATGTGGGGAATCCCAGGCCTCCACCATGGTTTGGATCCCATGTTAAACTGTAGGTCCTCCATTTCATCTCACAATCACCCTACACACATTAGCGTAAGTGCGTACAACCTGAACGGGTCATAAGAAACAGTGCTAATAATAATAATAATAATAATAATAATAATAATAATAATAATAATAATAATAATAATAATAATAAATGCCAGAAAACATTCTAAATTAGTTTAAAGCAAGGAGTGGTAATAAACTTAGAACTTAGTGTACCAAGTCACCCACCTAACTCAGCTGATCTTCATAAAACGTTGTCGTCCACGGCAGTCATTAGGTTCCAGTAGAGCATCTCGGGGTTACATAGATAATGGTGGGGGTAGATGGACACAGCCGATTGAAGAGATACTATTTATTGTAGAATTTGAAGCTTTATTTTAACTGAATATTATACATGTTGGTACCACGGTTACTTAATTTAGAGAAACAAATTGTTTATGACATTGATAATGATAATGATGATTATTTAGGGTTGTGATTATCTAGCCACCAGGTCTACCTCTCTGTTCACCCATCTCGAAACCTTATCTTTACTCATTACTAAAAGTACTTTGTGAATACAGGTCTTAGCTGTTTGCGTGCTAACCGGCGAGTGTCGCGTCTCTGACGCTTCCCTTCCCCATAGGGTCAAACACAGACGCTAAACCGAATGCGCTGATTGGCCAGGAGTCCGCGCCAAAACCTCCCACCCCACTGAAAGACCACACGTGCAAGCCACAGGTGCATCTTCCAGCTTCCGGGTTCAGCTATCACTACATTGCACGATGCTTAAAATGAAAAGTAAAAGTAATAAATTTGGTTGGCTCTAATATTCCAACAAAGACTTTAAACAATGAAAAACTATTAGATTGAAAGTTTAAAGGTCTGAAAATGAAGTTAATGAATTGAAATTTAAAACATATATTGCTTACAACTTGGGTTATGATGTACATAACTTATAATTACCATAAAACCCCACACTTTCTTATAATTAATCATTTGATAGTAATAAAGAAAATTAAATTAGGCCTAGACGAATGGGAAATGAACAAAGTATTTATCAGTTTAGTATTCTCTAGCATTTATTAATATGTAAACAATGGCAAATTAATATAATTTTATAAATGAAATGGTTGAGAGCTAAGGGCCTAAAACCTTGACCACTTTACATTAGAGAGAAAACTCAAGAATATCTATAACAAAATATATAGCTTTCCAATTGAATGAATTAGATAGTTTTGGTATATGAATTAAGTGACTTTTAATATTCAAAAGATTGCTTTTATTTTGCTTTTAATGAGCTACAAAATGGCATATATAAAAACTTTCAATAAAGTGATATAACATCAACTGAATTAAAAAATGGGTTGATGACAAGGCTAAAATACACATATAAAATATTAAAATTTATTTATAAAACTTGGATACAACAAATTAAGGACAAAATCAAAGTTTAAAGCTCAACAGTGTTGTAAATTAGGTGATAAAATTGAATGGTTAGCATCTCCCAAAAAGGTTTAATAAAGTAATGAAAATGTTCTAGTTATGAAAAATATAATATAATATAATATATAATAATTTTTATTTTAAGGTTATTTATAAAATCTAAGCCTTACCTTGGTTCAATCCCATTACTTCTTGTGATAATCAGCCTTAGACTGATGCTGATTTATATTCTTTGACATGTTTCGGTATAAAAATACCATAATCATGGACAACATAAAATGAAATTAAAGAACCACGAAGAAAACTTGAGACTTAAGTTGTATGAAAATCTATGATAAATTACTGTTATAATTAATGATTTTGTAAAAGACAATTAATAAACAAACAAACTTACCAATGTCGCTGTGCGGGACACAATATGGAATTAACAAACATCTATTTTAGATTCACTACTCTTAAACAGTTGTAACAAAGTCTCATAATAAAAATAATATAACTTATAACTTGAAGTCTTAGCCTGGTATTTATTTAATCAACACTGGTGAAAGACTCGCAAGTAATTTTTATTACACTTCACAGATTTTTTTTGGAATAGGCTTACTATAAAAATTCTAAAACTCGAGGTTTAACCTAGAGGGCAAAACAACACAATCTTGGGGTTAAAATATTTATTTGATAGTCTTGATACACTTAAATTTTCGAATAATGTAGATCGATCACTAAGAAACACTCGCTATTTTATTTTATCACACACTTTAATGTCATATTAGATAAATGATTATTCAAAGATCGCCAAAAAACCATTTATTTTCCGAGGATAACAAACTCACACACCGAAATAATATTCACAAAAGAACACAGATTACTAACTAGCCGAATTAATATTCAAAAAAGACACTACTATTCAAATTTGTAATAAAATTATTAACGGGTAGCATAGACACGCCTTAATAAGAATCAATAGTAATCAACTATAAAATATTTTGTTCTTCAACTTGTTTATTCACACAGTGGTTTTATTAACTTTATTTTACACGATAATTCAATGTTATACTGTATTTTAAAATTGTTAGATTTTGGTTATGAGAATAACTGTTTGGTTAGTTGCTTAATATTGAAGTTTTCTTTTGCTGTTTAATTCAAATTAATTATTAAAAGCAAGAGAACGTTAAAAGTGGCCTTATATGCTGAAAACAAATATGACCACTGTATAGAAACTGCCAGTTGATGACGTAGAAAAAAGAAGACTGTTGCTGGTTAGGCGGCGAAAGGTATTAATCCTGTGTTTACAACATTTAAACTTTATATTATTTCACAAACATTTTTAATGTTTTTTCCCCTTTATTATCACAAACCAGTTATTTATGTTAAATATATTCGAGGGCAGCTATAAAAATATTCAATAACTGAATATAATACCATTAAATGTAAAATTTCATGCTCTATTTAACCTGTAATAGCCACAAGAGTTAAAAGAAAAACTAAAATGAAATTACTAGACTTATTTTTCTTAAATTTGATTATGGAAAGTAAAATTATACTGTAATCTTTGGGGAATTATTGTTAAAGTGATTGATAATATTTTTAGTGATACTAATAGTAGTAATTCAGAAATAATAATTATTTCCAAAGATGTTAACAAAGGTTACTTTCAGACAATGTTGGCATAACTGATACCATCTGCTAGTTTCTGCTAGCCGTCATGTAAAACCAAAGAAGTGGTAAGTCAGGTATACAAAGATGTAAAGTAAGTGATAGTGAAGGAAGCCAATCTGAAAGGATAGTTAGGTTAAGCCTAGATAAGAACAGACACACTTCCCCTCTTCATGTCTTCTTAAACTTTTACACTTTCCACTTCTTTGAAACTTCCACAGTTGCACACTAGTGTTAATTATTGGGAATATTACTTTTTCATTAATGTCTCTTCATATGAAAAATAAATATTTCCGAAAATTCAATAAAATGTACAACTGTGGAAATTTGAAGAAGTGGGAAATGTAAAAGTGTAGAAAGAAAATAGAGAAGTATGTTTGTTTATATCTAGGCCTAACCTAATAAATTCAGGTTGGCTTCCTTCACTATCACTTTACATTATTTTAAAGTGTGTCTACACTGTCTCGATGAAAAGTTAATAAAATTGGCATTTCAATAAGTTAATATTTCCCCAAAATATGCTTCAGTAACTTAATTTACCCTATAAAAAATGTAAGAATCATGAAACATAGAGATTTGAAGTATTTCATATTTTGTTTATTATACCTTAGTATATTCATACATTATCACATCTTCTGTTCCATTTCCATTCTCTTATGCACATTTGCACATGTACGTTTTACAGGCTCTCCTTAAACTTTATTTTATTGAGAAACTTACTTCAATTCAACTTTTAATCCTTATAAAAGTTGATGCTGAAACTTTAAAATTAAAACTAATATAACTAAAGTAATATTTCTAGCAAAAAATATGAAATAGTAAATGCTTTTTTAATATAAATAAGTTTGGTAAAATATGTATTTAAAAAATAAGATCAATATTGATTTTAAACAGGTTAATCAACATCATTCTATAACTAAATAGTTACTAAACCAGAGCTAGTTTTGTAGCTAAACGTATTAATTAATACTAGTTTTAAATAACTTAAGTTTGAAAAAAAATTATTATACTAATATATTCTTGATATTTAATTTAAAATACATTATTATTTTAGAAAAGGACCAGATAAAAAAATAGTAAAAAGAATCATTCAATTATTTGGTAATATTCTTAGTTATTGGTGACCTGGTGGTCTAGGGGTAAGGTGTCAGACTTCTATGCTGGCGGCCAGGGTTCAATCCTTGGTCCCGGCAAAGATTTATCTGATTACCAAACCCTTCCTTCACCTCTGACAAGACATATTGTGAATGTGGGGAATGCCAGGCCTCCACCATAGTTCGGATTCCACGTTAAACTGTAGGTCCTTCATTTCATCTCACAATCACCCTACCATTACACATTAGCATAAGTGTGTATAACCCGAATGGGTAGTAAGACGTGGTGCTAATAATAATAATCTTAGTTATTTTTATTTTCATTGCTTTGTCATGGCAACTCACGTAAACAACTTCAATCAAGTATGATTCAAAATGGATGACAATATTGAATACATTTACCGGTTGACAGTGGTTTTAAAGCTCTATTACATTATTAATGTGAAGAGTGAAATTAGTTTAACAATTTGTTAAGCAACCAAATGTTTTATAAGTTGGAATGCCGATATTATCTCAATTAAATAAACTATGCTTATTATTGTGCTTTAAAAATTGATTATTAAGTACATCAAGTGGAAGCTTGAAAATGCCAAACCTACAAAAATGTTGAACTTGATCTTGAGCTAAAGCGACGAGCTCGGCTCGGAGCTCAGGATAAGAGTACTCGCAGAGCCCTAGTTTCTAACAGTTTTTCTTTCAATTCAAAATGTAGTAATCCAATGTATGTGTTAGCTGTACTCTCTTCTTTCTTCTTTGTCTTTGATAAAGACAAAAATGCCGAAAAATTATTCTATTTGTGTTAAAATTTGTGTCTGACTAATTCTGCTTTAGAAGAAAGGAAGAAGATGTAACCTTTGTACATTGGATTGTTCCCACATTTTTCCTCTTTCCCTAGGTAGGCTTTCTTCATCAAATGTACTCTTAGTAGTTTATTTTTCCTTTTTCTTAAGTTTTATCAATTTCCTTTCTTATAAAAATATAATATATTAATATTTAATTTTTGGATTTAACAATCAAGAGACCAAAATATATCAGAAATGCGCTACTCGTGCAGGTCATGCTGGACTGTCCATTCCCACGGACCCGATAGATCTGTCTTACTGGGTGGCCCAGAACTTGCCGCTCTCTGATGAACAGAGGCTTACAGTCCTAAAATTGGACTCGGCCATACAGAGGCTCCGTTGGGAGTTGAATGCTCTGCAAAAGGTATGCTCAATTTTATGTTTTGTGTTCATCTCTCATTCTCCCTTTTTATTCTTTCTCCTGCCAATTAATTCTACTCTTAGATATTTTATTTGATATTGAACCTTAAGGATATTTCCAAATTTTTTAAATGTATCAAATTTTGAGTCTGATTTTTTTTTTTTCTCTTGAACTCTTATAGTGCTTAACATTTATTATAAGACACTCTTATCAACTATACCCAGACCATTAATTTACCAATTACTGCTGAAAGCATGAAAAATTAGCGGTGTTTAAGGATTTGAAACTTCCAATTGGCTTCGGAACAAATATCAGCATTGACTTTGCTTTGAAAAAATTATAGCTTCGACAATTACGAAGCTTCGCCAATAAAGATATCGAAATGTTGCCATTTTGAGCTGTTAAAAATTAATATGCATATGAAAAAATCTGAATTATGAAATTATACAGTTCTTAATACCGTATTGGCCTAAGTATGAGACAATAGTTTTTATTGAAAATCTGAAGAAAAAACTAGGGTTCAGCTTATAATTGCAGCCTAGAATCTTATTTTATTAATTTCAATTAACTTTTTGGCAAAGATTTTTGTATTGCATATTCTTAATTAAAGTTAATAAATCTTCCACAAAAACATGTTTCCGCTCAAGTAAGAAACTATAAAATTTCATTTTATTATGCTATTTCACATGTAAAATATCATCACAGCATAGCGTTTTGTGTTATTAATTCCAAACTTACTTTTTGTGAAATACCACATGTATTATTTATTATAGTTAGTAAATCTTCCATAATAACATGCTTCCACAGGAATACTAACTCGAAAACCTTATCTTAAAGCGATATTTCAAACTTAAAAATGTAAACATAAACATCACTTGAACTTGATTTTGCCATTTGGTCATAGAAGTACAGCAGCTGTGTGGTACTCAGACATTATTTTTGAATGCCCTCTGAGAACTGATCTTTGGGATTACTCAATGAACGATCAAGCAAGTGGATTTTGGAGCGCTCAATAACATGTGCTTCTGGGTAGCAGCTAGCTGCACAGAACACTGTTCAGTAATAATGTGTTTCTTTTCTTCATAGTGCATGATGTCAGCTACATGCTACTAATTATCTTGGGCATATTCATTGTTTTTGTTGTATGAATGAGTTACAGTTACATAAATAAAAATACATATAATTTAGTGCGGTTTTAACTATGGTATATTTTGATATCTTCCAATGGCGCAAGCTAGTGTAAAAATATGTGACACATTGTCACAATCGATAAACAAAGGCGAAAACAAAGATACAATGCGAGCCTAGAGGTTACAGTTGCAAGACATGCTATGCAAATGAACCACTCGGCGGTGGCACAACGTTATGGTATGACTGAGGCTAATGTGCATCACTGGAGGAAAGATTTTCCCAAGCTGCAAAATTCCAATTTAACACGTCAGGCATTTCATGGCCCCACAAAAGGATGCCACAAAGAATTGGAAGCAAATGATAGCCAGTTTGTAAGTGGAAAACAAAATAGTATGCCCATATGAAGATAAATCATTAGTTTTAAGGCCCTTGAAGTGGTTCGGCAAATGAATACTCCGCAGAAGTCTTTTAGAGACATTATAATTTGGGTTAAAAGAATAATGAAGAGAAGGGGTTTATCTTTCAGATGGCAGACAACAATAGCCCAAAGGTTGCCTGCTGACTATGAAGATAAGCTTTTAGCTTTCCAGAGGTACATTACTAGGTAATAGTGTACGAAGCTTCGAAAATTCGAAGGTCAAATCTCCTTCGGCTTAGACTTAGACGTCTACAATGACCTTCGCATATTCGAAAAATTTTGAAGGAAGGATAAAACTTCGATAAATTATCAAATGATTTAATTTTATCTTACTAAATATTACATTTTTCAATATTTGATAATTTTAAAACAGTTATGAAACTGAATTTTAACACTGACTCATAATTTAACTAATACAGCATAAGCATTGATAAAAACAGGCAAGTAAATGTTAATATTTATATTTACTATCGCCAACATAATTTTGTAAAAAATAAAAATACCTATATAGAAATAACACCATGGCCTCTGATATGAAGCAGAGAAAGTGCTTTAGTTGTGCTATCATCCATCGCAACTCGCGTTTAATATTTGGTCCTTAATATTCTATCTCTTTGGAATTATCTGTGACAAATTTACAAGTGCATTTTGATACAGAATTTTTTCATAGCTTATTCTCATTTTCTTTATTATTCAAAATGGCTGATACGGAACGTAGGCAATGAAAACGAAATTTTAATTTATAATTACTATCAGAGACATGCAGATAAAAAGACATGCATTTGTAAAGTTTGCAAAATAATATTATAAACTCCATGATGTAAATAAAAATTAAAGCTTAATTAAGAATCAAATAGCCAAAGCTATTAATTATGCTTTTTAGTGAGGATTACTTCATCTAGCTATCATATTCTGAAAATTGAAAAATGACACCTGGACAGGGGAATTGAACCCAAATCAAGCCAAAGGTTCTGGGTTCATTTCCCATTTCCAGGTGTCATTTTTCAATTTTCAGAATGAAACTTAATTGACAAGTTACTAAGCTTATCAGTAAGCCTATGTGCATTAGTTATTTATAAAGTCCTTAGGTAACAAACAAGGAAATTTTTCTGGCCCTTATTACTGACAAGATCTATTAAAATAATTAATTTAAAAATTAAAAGTGGTGTTAAGTGACAACAACAAAAATCCTAGGTAGCTTTGACTTTGACTTCTCCTTGCAAGTTTCAAGATTCGTTTCATCTTCGCTTCACATTTTAAAAGTAGCCTTCGCACACCCATATTACCAAGCTCAAACAAGCCAACAATTACTTAATGAATCATATCAGAAATTGTGACCAAACACCAGTGTTTTTTGACCTTCCATCAAACACTACTGTGCACCCGAATGGGGAGAAGACTAATGATCCGTACCACAGGTAATGAAAAATGAAGAGTAACAGTAATGCTTGCTTGTCTTGCAGATGCTAATCCTATGTAATTTTGAAAAAGAAGACCATGCCACCATAAAAAATGCCTAGAGGAATTCATGGTTAAATAGACATAGATCACTCAGATTCACCTGGAACATTTCACAACACCATGCCATATTCTTGGATCTGGAACTGAACCTTCATGAGGCGAACATAAACCCCACAGTCCATACCAAAGCCTCCAACCATCAACAGTACCTCCATTTCCAAAGCAACCATCCTCTTCATTTAAAACACTCTCTACCCAATAACCTAGCTACCAGATTTCAACGTATATGTTCTGAGGAAGAAGACCTTAACAGGCAATTTCAACAACTTTTCAAGGCTTTCACAACCTGAAGATACCCTAAACATAGTCAACAGTTGAATAAACAAAGAAGCCCTATTCAAACAAGAGCCTTTCAAGAAATAACCTTCCAAAGACATATCGCTCACCACCCATAATTATGATGGACTAGATAAACACAGATTTATCCTGAACACACGCTACAATATTCTAACCTCATCCATCACCTACCACACAAAATCTTCTCAACAATGTTCTAAGAATCACATTCAAATGCCCTTCTAATCTATGTAACCTTCTGGTTCGCCCTAAATTGCCCCACCCGGCCACAAACAATAACATACAAAATCACGCCAAAGGTTCCTACCCTTGCAACAAACCGAGTTGCAGTACCTGCAAAATTCACCCACCTTCCACCTCATTCAACAGCAGACTTACACAAATGGAATACCCCTTAAAAGTCCATTATGTCTGTTCCACAAAAACTCTTTTATACCAGTTACAATGCAACTAGCATACTGCATTGCTGAAAACATTGGCCTCACCACAGGAACACTCCAGACAGCGAAAGAATTGGCATTGTTTTGATAACAATCACAAGGACCCTGACAAACGCATAATGCAGATTTTGACTCATGTATAGTACTAGAGCTATCTATACAAGCCCTTCCCAATTGTTGCAACACTTCCCAGCTTTGTATGTGGGAACTATCACCAATATTTAACCAAATCCAGGCAGGTCTCAATCTTTGATAACCATCTCGCCTTTTCTTTAAAAGCTGGCCTACTCACACAAATCAATCATTCTATATAAACAATAAAATAAATAATAACTTAGAATTTAATAAGTCTATAAATAAATATAATATACATACTACATTCTATCCATCTACCAAGAGTCAAGATACAAGTTTTAGCAGATAACTTAAAAAAAAAAAAAAGTATATCTATCTGTAATGATCTACACTTTAGCCAAGCTGCCATAGTCCAGTTGGTGTTTTAATCTCTTCTGCTAAAGAGCAGACTGATATACGCAAAAAATTTCATAATTATATATTTTGTTGTGATTTTAATTGTGAACTTTGAGGCCTACAGTTTTATGGTAACTGTGTATGCCCTTCTTTTCTCTTTTCAATGTTGGATTCATAATATAGTTGACTTTACTAATCTTAAATTACCAAACTAATAAAGTGACTTACATTGATGTGCATTTAATAGTATCACTTTATTTTAAAGAAAGACTTAATGATATTGTAAAACGTGAAACATGAAATAAAAAATAAACTAATGAACAATAAGAGAGAGAGATAAGCCCACTTGAAAATAATATGATAGATTTAACCATTGTTGAATGGATGAGTATCAAAACTAGATACTATTTAAACATCATGATTCAGCATAGATGTGAATCTGTTGAAATTTGTAATCTTGTGAAAAAATTATTTAAAAAATTTGGAGTCATTTCTAAACACACATCACAGTTTTAACAGCAGATGGGTCAAGTATAATGAAAAAAATTTGAAAGGAAAAATCAGAACAAACATTTGCTATGGTTTAATTACAATCTTCATCTCGCCATTTAAGATTTTGTCCATACAAACCACCTGAGGAAATTTACAATAAAATTAAAGTGAATATTAATTTTATGAGGAGTTTGATGAAAATAATGAACCTTTTGAAAACAAAAAGTTATTAATTCCAAATCTAGTATTAAACTTAGAAGTATTTATTAAAACATGTGTACTTATAGAAACCTTTCAATAAAGTCCGACTTAAAA
This sequence comes from Timema cristinae, assembly GCA_039000515.1. Lineage (NCBI taxonomy): Eukaryota > Metazoa > Arthropoda > Insecta > Phasmatodea > Timematidae > Timema > Timema cristinae. The sequence continues at coordinate 32,668,596 of JBCFYV010000012.1, read as the reverse complement.
CATCATTTTAAAATAATATTTTGAGAAAGAATACAAATAAAGATCTAAATTTAATTTTAGATGTTAAAACAAGATGGAACTCATCAATATTTATGATCAAAAGGCTTAAAATTAAAAAAAAAATATTAGTAAAGTATTAATTGTTTCGCATTTAATCGAAAAATTGTATGATTCTAATATTTTCAGTATTAAAAAGCATTTTTGAATTTCTGGCCACTAAACATGGCTGTAGAAGCTTTAAGTTGTAGAGATGTGTCATTAAGTTTTGCTAAAGTGGATTTAAATTTTCTGATGAAAAGAACTAAATCTCTGAATCGCCATTTAGCAGAAGAAATGTATGAATCTCTTTTAAACATAATTGAAGAAAGACAAGAAAATAAAATTACTAGCCTACTCATAAACCCCCAAAAACCACAAAGCATAAAAAAGAAAGGAAAATTTTCCTTTTTGTTTAAATCCATCACAATATTTTGCAGAAGAATTTATGAACATACTTTTCAATGAAATCTTATCATTGACATTAAATGAAGGAAAAGTAGGGGAAGAAACAAATGTAAATGAATTTGTTGAGGGAAATGGCCATGGGAGATTAACCAAACAAGGACTGATTAAAATTAGTCAAAGCAATCGGAAAACACAAGTCAATTAAAAGAACTGAAGAATTTCAAATATCTTAAGTCACTGGCAAGCAAACTGTTAATTTGAATTTCCATTTTGAAGCATTACTAACTATAGACCCTGCTTTAACGAAAGATTAAAGGATTTTTTCAATAACTAGGAGTTTTGAGCAAAAATTCTTTACAAATTTTCAGATAAATTTATCCTTTTTATATATAATTTTTCTTCCTGAAAAGTTATTTTATCAAAAATAAAAAATAGTGTGAATATTCAAATATTCAAAGATATAATTAATTATTATTTTATTATTATTATTATTATTATTATTAATTAATATTATAATACCACCACGTCTTACTACCCGTTCGGTTTATACGCTTAAAGTACTAATTACACTAATGGATTAGGAATTTGGAAGGTTGAATTAGAGGAAGTGAACCCTCATTTGCGTGGAGGGAGAGTAGAAAATCATTTATGTAAAACCCCCCCAGTTCACCGACCGAGATTCGAACCTCGATCTCCCCATCCTCATCAGTCGAGCTCAACACGTCATGCACATTAGCCAACTACGCCACCGAGGCGTGTCCCAATAATTCAGAATTAAAAAAGTGTTATTACCGGTATAAATAAAATTATACTATAGTTTGGTTAATTCTAGTAAATTGTAGGATAGTGAAAAAATCTTATTATTTTTTAAAATCAAATAGTTCCAATTTTTTTTATCATAAATCTTACAGTTATAATAACGGATAAAAAAAATACAATATTTCTTTCAAAAATTTCCCAGATGTGGAAAATACTTACTTCAAAGCTCTTCCCGACTCCTGGGAAATTTAGTCAGGAAAAATCAGAATTCCTAGTTTGTACTATAATAAGACACAGCATAAAAATATAAATACAGTAGAAATCCAATTATCCGGACTAATTGGGGATCAGGCCGATCCGAATAATTGGATGTAGCTCAGGAATAATTAAGAAAAAATGGTGTCTGACAAAGTAAAAACCCAATTTTTATTAGAAATCTAACTATGCAAACATGGGTAATGTACTATTAAAATTACGTTAAGTATGTATAATACATTAAAAACAAAAATTAAAATACATTATTAATTGTAACCAAATTTATTTGAGTAATTCTAGTACAATGTAGTACGTATATACCTATACTCTATTTTACTTGTAACATCTCGAATAGCATACGTTGCTTTGAAGAAGTCACTTGTTTCCATCCCACAAGATCTTGCAGGCACTTGACAGCAAGCAGTTGTTCACCCCGCATTTGGGTTGCCGTTCTATCACTTTAAGGCATTTTCAAAACATGTAAAAGCCTCTCCGTGCATAGGAACTGTTTCATCTTCCGTCCCTTCACCAGTTTCGTCATCGTACTCTTCATCTCCTTGCTGCTCATCCACAACGACTCTCTAAGATCTCATCATCTGTCATTATCTGGAATCTTTGATCATTTGAGTCACACAGAAGCCACTCCTCCACATCATCAACATTGCATTCATAGCATCCAGATATTTCCTTTGCAGTGTTCACAATTTTATCCACACTCACTCACTTTTCCAATTCATTAGCCTTTTCTTTTTTTTCTCCAATTCAAGTTATTCATTTTATTCTGTTACAAGCTCGTTTTAGTGTCAAGTTTTTAACCTGATTCCAAGCTTCTGCAATCATGTACCAGCAGTATTTCATATTTATTTTCTTGTACGAATCCAGAACACTTTCTTCACCTTCCTCAGCCAAGTGTAACCTACAGAGCAGTTGCCTTTGGTAGTGTTGTTTGGTACACTCAATTACACCCTGGTCCATGGCCTGCAGCAGACTTGTGACGTTTGGTGGCAAGAAATGCACTTAAAGTCTCCGTTTTCTCTTTCAAGTAGCTCAATTGATGGATGAGTTGGTGCATTGTCAATTAAGAGTAACGCCTTTTCCTGTTCTTCTGTTTCTGCTTTAAATTTTTTTTACTTCAGGTATGAAAGTTTAGTTCACCATTCCAAAAAATTTTCAGCCATCATCCATGCACTTTTTTTGTGCATGTATGTCACTGAAAAATTTTGTACATTTTTAAAGCATCTTGGTTTCTTCGATTTTCCAATCAATGGCAAAGGTAGTCGCTGATTACTGGTAGAGTTGGCACAAACGAGCACTGTGACACAATCTTTGCTTACTTTATGTCCTGGAGTATTTTTTTTCTTTTGGAAGCTAACGTTTTTCTTGACATTGCTTTCCAGTTAAGACTGGTTATGTCAGTGTTGTAAATAAAGTCAGGATCGAGGTCTTTAGTTACAGTTAAAAGTTTCCAGAAATTTATATCAGCGGAAAGTTTTTCACCGACAACTTCTAACTCGCGAATGTCATGCCGAGATTTAAAGTTCCTTAGCCAACCCTGGCTTTTTGCCTTTTTCATCACTTTCCTTGAAGAGCTCCTGTCCTCACTTTCTAATGCGCTCACAAAATTTAAAATCTTCGCACTTTTAGTTTTAATGTCAGAAATTGTAGAAGTTCCTACACCAAATTGTTGAGCCAGTGTTTACCAGACACACCTTTATTCAATTGATTTATAATTTCAGCTTTATCACTCATTGAAAGAACAACATGTTTACATTTTGGACCCATTTTTAACCTAAGTAAAAAAGCACACCGAGTATTAGAAAGTATGATGCATAAACACAGTTCAATACAATAGCACGAACTGACAGTGGCCGAGGAGTGAGGGTGGAAGGGAGCATGGTGGGGGTTGGAGTCGTGTCCCATCCCCCAACCGGTGATCACGTGCTCTAGCAACTAGGACGTGTGAAGGACAACGACCGCATTCTTGCCGTTCTTCTAACGATTTATTAATATTTGTATTTTCCCCCAATTCAATCCGAATAATTAGGGATCCGGATGATTGGAGTCTGGATGATTGGAGTCCGGATAAGTTGGAGTTATATTGTATAGAGACATTTGAAATATATAGTCGGGGAAATCGACTTATGATTTTCTGTGCTTGTACTTTTAAACCATTTACTCTTGTATGTTAATTAACTCCAACTCATTAAATTAATAAATACAATGCCCAAATTTTAAAAGTAACTTAGACATTGATAACTTATTAAGTGACCATAATTGGTTTTTGCTCAGTGTCGGGTGCTATGCTGTCGTGATTGTCAGGCTAAGATAGCCAACCAGAAGGATGTGTTCTCTATGTCACTAGAGGGCCCTCAAGGAACATACGTCAATCCTGGTGGCTATGTGCATGAGACTATCACACTCCATAAGGCCAAGGGAGTCCGTGTCCTCAACCAGGCACCTTCTACAGAATACACTTGGTTCCCAGGGTGAGTATCTTTGATAATTTCACAGATAGTTGGACTAGGGCAGATTATGTTCACCTTCTAACTAGCCTTAGAGAAAGTTCTGGTGAACAAATTAAGAAACCTTTCTTTTATTTTCTTACATTTTACCACAACAATAGGTCTCATTTTTTCTGTTCATAACAATGTAAGCAAAAGTCCCCACCTCCGGTCATGCTTACGTTATATTTGTCAACTTTGTACTTTCTCTCGACACCTTGAAGAGAGAATATTCTGATCATCAAAAACATCAAACTCAAGATCTTGATAAATGTCGAGATTTCATGACCCCCAGAAACCATAAAAGTTTTTTTTCCCAATGGTGTCTGTCTTTCTGTTTGTACCTCGGGCTGGAGCCAAAACTGTTTCACTGATTGGGCTCAAACTTGGTATATGTGGTTTTCATAAGGTCCTCCCAAGGGGTTTTAGGGATTAGACATCTATCGCTAAATTAAAGAAAAATTTTTCTCAAAATTTGATCTAATGATTTTTATTACTTTTTGTATCTAGACACTGTTTATCACTATAAACAAGATGGCAGTTCTCATTTTCTTATAAAAATGACTTTGAGGGTACTTTACATATGGGAAATTTTCCTATTTTTATAATTTTTCCGCAACTCTTTGAGATAAAAATAACTTATCATTATAAAATTTCAGTACTATTAGAGATAAAAAAAATTAGAAATCTTTTATTTGAAATATATTTTTATAAAACCATTTATTTCTAAGGTACGAACAAATCGATGGTGTTTTTTCAAAGGGTCGTAAAACTCAAATTTTAAAAAAAAGTTATGATTTCATTGCACACCCTGTATTTCAAAGTATGTTCTGGTAAAAGGTTGTATTAAAAATAAAAGCAAAAAACGTTTTGGCTTAACCAACATAAAGACTAAAATCCCATTTAGGTAGAAGGACATATACCACAACTTTTTGTTTGTTCTGTAATACTACCTATAAAGAAGTTCTGGCAAATGGTCATAAGCCACAAATGACGAGGTACACGCCTTTTTGGCTGCTTTAAATTGACCAAGATTAGCTTAGATTGCCGGCTGTTTACATCTCTTTCGTGTTATCTTTGGTTTTATTATTATGTTCAGTACCGGTAAGATTGAAGTGTTTACATGTTTTTAATGCAAATAGTTGTTTTTAAAGTGAAAATTATTAAATTGTTTATGTGAGTATATATATATATATATATATATATATATCCTGTGGTAGTTTTTGGTTATTATGTTTAGTAAAGATTTATTTGAAGTGTCAAATACTCATAAACTACAAACCAATACAGGTAAGTCTGCAACAGCTTAAGGTGGAGTGCTAGTGCGCGTGAGTTTAGGGCAATATTTTTGCAGTTTTTATAGCACAAACATTTTTCGGCCAAAATTAATCAAATATTTCTTCTATAGAAACATAGAGTTTTGTTTTCTGCACATGCTAATCTCAACAGTTGTTGAATATCTCTCATGTCTTCTTGGCCCTCCTCCCTCCCCCCTCGTTCAAATCTTACTACGCGTCCGGACTATAGGCTACTCATCTCATCCTGATGGGTAAGGAATGATAAAGGTAGAATTGAGAGGGAATGTGCCTCCAAATTTGCGTATAGGGAGGTTCTGATGAAACCATCTAGAAAAAATAAACCTCAGTAGACTACATCCGACCTGGATTAGAGCCCCGATCTTCCCACCATTGACAAACCAGACTAGACAACATTCATTCCGCGTGCTTAATGGCAAGGTTATAAACGACCTTATCAAAGGGGTAGGGTTTATAAGGGTAGCATGAAGGAAATGTACCTACATTAGCTAGGAGAGTGGATGAACAAAACACATTTTATTGTACGTTGCCGAGATTTAAGCCTCGACATATCCGTCATCTGTAATCCAGTCTCTTGTTAGCTTTCTTTACGCACTAGAAAAGGTAGGAGCATAGTATATTATTATGTATATAATCGCGACATAAAAGCACGACAGCAATGCTGTCAATATTCCCCCATTTTTTCTTATAATATTTCATTAATAAAATGAACTTTGAGGACGAAGTACTTGGATTTGTTTTGCTGCGTGATATAATTTATTCAAAATATAGGATGTCTCACCAATACTGGATTTAGCCTCTATTTTCAACAACACTAGAAACAGGACAGTTCTCTACGTTATTTAATAAAATAGGGAAACAGAAAACACATTTTTTCAAGTATTCTTACACACTAGAAGCATTATGTAACTAAATAAGGAAAGACGAGACCATGGAACAATAGACAATAGCTAATAACCGCAAAGTGACAGTTTGTAAGGTTTGTGAGTATGTAATTAATGGGCTTAGACACAACTAACGAAGGATTTACTTTAGAATATTATCTCAGTTTGTTTTAGCTCGGAAAACACGACAATTAATGTGGGGATTTTTTCTTTACAAATAATACCTCATTTAAACTGCTAGGCCTTAACAATTAAATTTATTATTAATTTTTCTGGGTTTTTACTATCATAAGTATTCAGGTGGATATTTATCGATAAAAACAAATTAAAAATGTAATAGCTAAAATATTTTTAGATCATATGTTTTAGCACAAGGGTTATTTAGTGGCTTAATATAAGGGGTATGGATGAAGAGGGTGGCTAGAAGAAATTCAGCCTCAATATCTTGGTAAAGGGATGGGAAAACCACAGTTATAAGTCACAGGTAAAAAACCACTATGAATAAAATCGACCTAGATTCAAATCTCAGCCTCCCCGTCAACGCCAATCCAGTATATTATAAACCTATCACCTTAAAACGTTTTACCAACATTCTCAAAACAATCATTGACATCGAACCCGAGAAAATTTATAAAAAAAAGAAATTACATAAAGTGCTAGTGAGCGTGAGTTTAGGATGGTATTTTTGCAGTTTTTATAGCATAAACATCTTTTGGCCAAAATAAATCAAATATTTCTTCTATAAAACATAGAGTTTTGTTTTATGCACATGCTAATCTCAACAGTTGTTGAATATCTGTCACGAGCATGGCGGCATTTGGTGACAAACTTTTCTCTTTATTTAATAAGTTTGTCACCAAATGCCGCCATGCTCATGACAGATATTCAACAAATGTTGAGATTAGCATGTGCAGAAAACAAAACTCTATGATTCTATAGAAGAAATATTTTATTTATTTTGGCCAAAAAATGTTTGTGCTATAAAAACTGCAAAATTAATGCACTAAACTTGCGCTCACTAGCACCCCGCCTTAACATCTTTATTTTTATCTTGTGAGATTTCCTTATTAATTAATGACTTGGATGTTGTTTTTTTCTCTTAAACTGCATTGAATATATATGTATGTCTCATTTAAAATTTAATTAATAGCATAATTTTATACAGATCTAGCTAGGTGTCCAATTAACCTTTAAACTATAACAATTAAACCAACATAACCTAACTAAAGTAGCCTTACCCTATCTATTATAATGAAATAGGTTATACATTCAATTAATTATGTCATATTGGTTCCAGTTTATACAAAAGGTTGTCAAGAGGGGGGGAAAAATCGAAAATGGTCAATAAAAATAAATATACCATAATTGCTGAATTGAACCTACCTGTGTAATTAATTCCAAGGATGTTGAATTAACTGTAGGTGGGGGACAAAATATTTTAATACCTGATGAGGATGATTTACAAGATATTTTGTTCAGAATAAACAATACTGGTGTGGAAGAACCTGGAGTTAGCGTTACTTATTTTGTCGCAGATACTGATGATAATGAGGATAGCAATGAATTTAAAAACATTGTACGGGAAGTAAGTGTTAAGGGAAAGTTTTTGACCAGAGTTGATGAAGAACAGGAAAATAACATAGTTAATATGAATATTGGCAAAACTCACAATATAAGAAATAGTGAGGCACGGTGATAAAGTGGAAATGTAGAAGATTATAGAGAATCAGATTTATTACAAAATCCTTCATGCGATGAAAATGCACAAATTGATAGGCCTAATGTTGAAAATGATAACATGGAAAGTGAAAAACAGAATAATACTAAAAATAGTAACAGTGAAAAGTTAGACGTAGAAAAAAATTGGTGAAACAGGGAAAAGGAAAATTTGCTCAGATAAGAGAAAAGAAAATAAGACTAAAAAGTTAAAAGGTAAAGTACACAAAAACAGGAAAGGGAAAATACAGCCTTCAAAGTCTCCGAAACCTTTCATAGGCATAGATACTTGTTTCTTTAATTGCAGTAAGAACATTTTTGGAAATCACAGAAAACAGATTTGTGCTGGTTTTTGGGACGTGCAGGATTTTAGGGGTCAAAATAATTTCATTATAAATAATGTAAATAAAGTATCCAAAAGAGAAAACATCACATAAGTCACATATCAAATACTGGCAACCTGATGTTGTGAAGGCTAGCTTCCTATTGGGTAAAGGGAGCCAGCATGTCACATGACTTACTTCTGAAAATGCATGACTCTCCATAGATGAAGTATTAGAATGAAACTTTACATATAGCTCTTTAAAGAAAAATACACTTCATCCATGACTTTTTAAATATATCAGAGTTGTCCAAAACACTATCATTACAGTAGGTAGTCCCATAGATGATAAAAGAGGAAAACACACTCCAGCAAATAAAACAAATGAAAGTATAACAGGAAGAGCAGTAGACTTTATTAGTAACTTGCCAGCAATACCCTCTCATTATTGCAGCACAAGTTCAACCAGAAGGTACCCCCCTGCAAATATTGCTAATCTTTTGAAGCTCTACAAAATATACCTTGACCACTGCAAAACTGATAAAATTCAACCAGCTGGAGAAAACATATTTAAATACATTTTTAGAAGCAAGTTTTATATTAGTTTTCACCATCCGAAAAAGGATAAATGTATTAGGTGTGAAAAATATAATACCCTTTTACCAGAGATAAATGAAGAAATGCATGATGAAATGCAAAAACATCATAAAGAAAAATACATTATTAAGGAAATCTTCAAAATTGATCAAACTAAATCTAATACTGATGGATATCTATGTACAACGTTTCATCCACAAAAGTTCTAAATACGCCACATGGAAAAAATAACACGTTACTGTATTACATCCGAAAATATTCATACCTTAATTTTACAATCTATGAAAGTGGAACCAAAAGTACTTATTGCTATCTTTGGGGAGAATGTGACAGCAGAAAAGGGGCAAATGAGATTTGCAGTATTTTATCACAGTATGTGAAATTAGTTTATGAACGTAACAATGTGAAAATCTTGTCTCTGTACTGTGACTCTTGTCCAGTACAAAGCAAGAATAGGCAAGTAATACCTATTTTATGTTCAGCTTTGGAAGGAACTTTTAACATTGAAAAGATAATACTAACATTTCTTCTCCCTGGGCGTACAATGTTGCCTGTAGATTCAGTACATGCTACTATCGAGCATGAAGTTCAAAATAAAACTGTGTGGGCTCCATCAGAATGGGCTACTCTTATAACAAATTCTAGGACCAAACCTAAACCTTATGAAGTAATTGTGCTTAACCATGATGATTTCTATGACGACTAGAAAGCAATACAAAACAAACTGTTGCCATTGAATAAAAATGGAGAATCAGTGAAGTTCAAGGAAATAAGAAAATTAGAATTCACTAAGTCGTCCAACACCATTACTTTTTTTTATGACTTGGAGGAAAATTCAATCAAACATGAAATAAACGTCAGGAAAAAGAAATGGAATCATCGAAAATTAGAAGATGTGCTAGTACCACTTCCACTGTACTAGGATATATTTGTCCACATTTTTCATTCATATTGTGTATTTAACTATTTATTTACATATTCGGAAAAAAGTCAAATATAAGACGCACAAAATATTTCACACTTAGTAATGTCAAACTCAATATCTCATTATCATTACCTTCCAATTTTACAAAAGCAATAGCTATAAGAATAATTGATAATCAATTTATGTTTAGAGCAAACAATAATAACATCGAAACATATTGTCATAGAAGACTAAACAACTATCAAATAAAAAATAAAGAAGATTTAATTTTGCCTAACATGACTGCCTCTAGCAATATATTAATGTCCTTGCTTGAACCTAGCATGAAACCTTTTAGAAGCTGAAAACAAAGAATCAGTCTTCCGAAATTTAAGTATTGAAATGTGGAAAAGTATAAATTGTGATTTTTAATGTTAACTTAAAAAAATTCTAAATCTATGAAAATTCTTGTATATCCTGTGATCCCTTTTATACCTTTAAATCAGCAAAAACGTGTACAATCGTACAAACGGAAGCCCTGGAATAGCGCTATTGCCAGTGTTACCACATTGAAAATTATATTGGATGTCATGTGTTGATCCAAACTACAAATAAATTGTGTTTATTTAAAAAAAACTTAAATTCTTGTTATTTATGTGAAAGCAAAGAATTCGTGTAAAAATTTGCTTTATCGCAAATGCAAATTTTGAATGTCCCTAATAATAACACACAAGAAAAACAGCTCTTTTAAATAAATACATAGACTTTAGGAGTGAATACAAATATTTATTAATAAAGACTCCATCCAAGAGTGACTAGAAACAACCTTCAATAAAGGTTTCAATAATATACCACTATTAAAAGGTGACTAGTTATTTAACTAATGCAAGGACCTAAGAGTTCTGCCGAAAGGTTCCAAATATCCGCACCTTCACACAATGATTAGAAAACTAATGACTCAAACATGGAAACAATTATTGTATAATTAGAAAAAGAGTTTGGATAAATATATAAAGTCCTAAAATTCAAATCTAAATATAATTTGGAAAAGACAGTAACCCACCATAGAAATTCCTTGTTGTCGCTTCTCCTAAGCGAAGTGTTCCCTGGGTGTGCCGATGATAAAAAGTTTTTTCTTCCTTGGTTGTACCTCCTTTATTTATGAAATATGGCTAGAATATCGAAGAATGGGGGTGAGGTGGGGTACAGTGAACATAGCCTCCTCTGGAAGGTCTACATTGCTCTACCATATTCTTGGTCTGGGAAGCTTGTTGCACATATAAACTGTTGTCTCTATCACACCACATATACAAGTGGGAGTATGTTCCGTATGATGTAGATCCTTTCTACCACAAGGTCATGTCCCACCTGAGCCAGCACATGCGCAGAGTAAGGCCCAGTCACACACTAATCCCCGCCATATTAGGAAATAATCTGTAAAGTGCTTTTCTTCAAGAAGGCATGCCTATCTCGTGTCATTTAAAAAGGTGGAGTCCTGCTGATCTTAACTGAGGATTGTTAAAATGAAAACTAATAAGGGAAATGGTGAATTGAAAGTCAGTAATTCTTGGAGGTATGTATTAAAAATAAAAGTGAATAATTTGTAAAGAGGTTTATTAGAAATAAAGGAAACATATTTTTCTAGCATACGAAGCTCACTTTCTTAGCATGTACTACATTTGTAATATTTAATTCTAATATCATATTCCAGTTACCACAACATGCATTCACTTCAATATTTTATATGATTATTATTTTGTAATTAAATGTTAGATAAGAGCTCAGAGTGACAGTAACTTAATATAAGTTGAGTATTTTAGCTGTAAATATTTTTATTGGTAAAGCTTCTTCGAACACTTTTATAATTTTGTCCTAAAAGTTTTTAGCAAAAATATTTGCTAGGCCTGATCTGCTTTGTTAAAATATTTCACATAACACTATCTTTTTTTTAAACCCATATGAATACAAAACACTGCAATAATAGGTTTTTTATTGTGCTTCATTTTAACTTCTTACAGTAAAAATTGCCGTTAACTCAAATAGATGTCTGTTTTATGAAAATTCACAACCTCTGGCTAATATTTTTAGTTCAAACATTGAATTGTCACCTCTGTCCATTATTTATTTGTAGCCTAAAAAAAACAATAAAATGTGGTTGACTACTCTTCAGTTATGGTTGGACTATCGCAGAATGCCGCACCTGCCGCAAACACATGGGCTGGAAGTTCACAGCCATGGAGAAGCACCTGAAACCAGACAAGTTCCTGGGCTTGTGCCGTCGCTCTATCTTTCCATTGTTTAAGGCAGACCACAACGGCCGTGACCTCATCATGTGAAGTTAAGAGAGACTAGTACAACCCGGTAAAAAACTTATTACGGACTAACATTTAAACTAAGGGTTGTAAGCTTTGAAATTTCAAATCTGAAATTGAATCCAACCAAGAATTATATTCAATTCAAAATTACAAATCTTAGTATTTGGATTTGAAAGATTTAAACTAAACATTGAAAAGAGGATACACACTTACCAGAAAATTGAAGGCATCAAAGTTCAACATTAAACACAAAACAAAAATTTATTATGAAATTTTTGAGGTACATTTCTCCCCCTTCTTCAGCAAAAGAGAGTAAAACACAGACTGGACTACCTTTTTTTAGGAAGTTGCATTGAGGGTTTTACATTCCCTTCTGACGAATTTCGATAGAATGAAACCTATGTTAGGGGATTGGCGGTAGGGATTTATTTTCTTCAGTAGGTGGCCATTACCTCTTTGTCCAGATGGTAGCAGTGTACAGTGTGTTCATCTTTTCATTGTAAAAGCTATATTGTGTTTGTTCCCTTTTACCTTATATCTTCAATTCTAAGACGGACATTTCCCCCCCATTTGAAGTCTCTAAAAACAGGGTGCATCTTCGAATCATTAGCATCCTAGAATACAGTTATTTTTCGACCAACGCTCTTGATGGTTCATTAGATGATATGCTATGGTATAGTGAAGATAAAGAAGGCTCAGAAGAATTATACTGATACTGATTCAGAAGGAAGATATGAATACCATACCTACTGAAAAATAAAGTACTAATGTTGTTGGTAAATTGAATTCTGTAATAAAAATATTTAGCTTTTTATTTTTTTCTTAGAATCAAAGATTTTTTTTCTGTTGGTAGCACTGAAAAATTAAGGGTACGGCTTACAATCGATGAGTCTTAGAATCGAAGAAATATGGTATATGTTTCTGTCCACCTTCCCTTTACCTTCTTCCAAATATAACAATTGTGAGAGATTGTATTTTGATTTTGATATAGGATTGTTTTAAATTTAATTTACATCCTTTGTGAAATATTTCTTCATCCTTGGTATTGGGTTAAAATTTGGAAATGTTGAGAAATCTTGTATAAAATTGGTGTTTAAAGTTGGAGACTGGTTGTTTGGTTTGTTGATTTTGGGATGGATACATCACCACACACATTTAGCCAAATTAGCATGCAGTGACACAAAACATCCATCTTACCTTTAAAAAACTTGTTTATTAGTTTATTTATGATTTACTTTTTGTCATAATTTCATAACTTAAAATGTTAAGCTATATTTGATTATATATCATATTTTTCCAATTCTTTATCATTACTTTATACAACTTTATAATAGCTTTCTTTATTTTATTTCTGTAATCTAATTATTCCTGAGGATGGTAATTTAAGTTAACGAAACATGCCGAGAAAGAAAGTTCACTATTTGGTCATTAAACCACATGACATCAAAGAGCAAGAGATCATATTTTATTAAATAAAACTTTGAAAAAAATAACATTTAACACTTAAATATGGTTCTATATATTCTTTAAAATCTTAAATATATTTTCAATGCATATATGACTATTTTATCATTGAATTATTTCAAATCTAAAGTAAATTTATGTTTATTTATATCTATGATTGATTAATAATAATTTACTAAATGATATTTTGTTTTAATAAAATATTTTAATATTATATTTCTACTGGTCTGTAATTGACAATTTTATAGTTCCACATGAGATTCTCATGTGATCCAATAAAGTAAATTTATTTCCTAAATTACATTTTATTCATCTTTGTAATAGCCTTATTTTAACACTTAATACTTCCTATTTTGACTTTTATTTATTGTATTTTTATATTTCAATTCATTTTTCCTCGTGTAATTTTATATATATTTTTTATATATCTAATTCAATACAATTATCTTTTTCATCTTTTACTACCTAATAAATTCTCAATATCTTAGTTTAAAGTCTTATTTCTTATCTTAAATTAATGCTCCTTGAATTTTTATTTTTTAAAATGTAATGTTAAAAGCACTAATGTTTTGTCATAACTTCATTTTAGCATGAGAGAGGTTCACACTTTGTTAAACTCTTGAGTTGATCAAATTATAATCTTCACTTTATTCACGAATATTTAATTTGAATCTTATAATACACACTTTTCACATGGGTATTATAGCTTTTTTCTCAGTTATGATTCTACACACATCAATTATGTTGTTATATCAAATAGAAATAGTTTATAATTGCTATAATGTTTTGCTAATATTTAGTTTCACATTTATTACAAGTTTAAAGGTGTTAATCCACATTATTATTATTATTATTATTATTTATTATTATTATTATTAGCACCGCGTCTTACTACCCATTCGGGTTATACACACTTACGCTAATGTGTAATGGCAGGGTGATTGTGAGATGAAAATGAAGGACCTACAGTTTAACGTGGAATCCGAACCACGGTGGAGGCCTGGCATTCCCAACATTCACAAGATGTCATGTCAGAGGTGAAGGAAGGGTTTGGTAATCAGATAAATCTGTGCGGGACCGAGGATTGAACCCCGGCCGCCAGCACAGAAGTCTGACACCTTACCCCTAGACCACCAGGTCACCCGTTAATCCACATTAAATGGAGTGGAGTTAACTAATGGTTTGGGATCTTCTTTGTAAGTTTGTCCCAAAATTATGTTATATTTTTTTTAATAAACAACACACTATTCTCTAGGTCTTTACTTTTTTTAAATAAATTAAAATAAAATGTTTGGCCATGATAAATTAGTTAAACATAAGTATTTCTAAAAACAAATCAACACTTCTCCTAAGTAGAAATTTGTGATTAATTGAATTTTTGCGCCCCAAGTGTAATAATAGATACTCAGGCTCGAGTTCAGTAGCGCTATAAGCTCAGCAGTTTCAAGCTCTTTTTAAAAGATAAAAAAAGATCTTGTATTATGTTTCTGGTAATGAATAACACATTGTTTACTCTTCAGTGGTTTGCGAAATGTAGAGACATCTAGCTAATATAATGTTGCTAAGGTCATCAAATGAGCAAATTGTTGTTTGAGTGAAAGAGGGTAGGAGACAGAGATAAAGAAGGAAAGGACTGGGACCCTTTTTAGGGCTTATGTGCACCATAGGTTAGCACAAAACTGTATCAAATGCACTTTAATGTAAAAGTGTACTATGTCAGGGTGTCTACTGGGTCACAAAAGTCTTAAAAAGGTGAATAGTTGCAAAAAAAAAGTCACAAAAGTCCTTGAAAAATCAAAAATTTGCAATTTTTGGTCATAGAGTCACAAAAATATTTTTGTTTGAATTTTCGTGCATCACAACAACGCAAACGTGTTGAATGATGAGGCACTCACTGGTGTCATGCGCTAGCCACAAGTTGCTTTATATTTTTACCGTAATACCAAGGACGAGGTTAACATTCGCCATATAGTTAAAGTTTAATGTTGCGTGAGAATACATTATGCATAAATATGTATTATATATTGTTCAATCATTTATAAAAGAAATTTGTGGTAAAAAAATCACCAAAAAGTCACTGATTTTTATTTTTCCAACTTGATAGACGTATGTACATCTTTAAAAAACTATACTTCCTAATTTTTCTCAAGGGCTGGGCCGATGCAGATTATGAGCCACCCATTCGCTTATTGCTTATACCTATCATTGATCTGCATTTTGGTGTAAAAGTACTAAAGATGCTGTTGTTATTCTAGCAGTGGCAAACAACCTTATCCTTTGTTCTATTGTTAGGTGTGACTAACAATATTCCACATTCTTGGTTATGACCTAAAGACTCAGTTAAACCCCACCATACATATTTGGCATATATTGTTCAATTTAAACACAATCTTATAAATTATTGTATGGAGTTTAACTTAAAAACATTGTATTCATTATTAAGTACGGTACTGGATATAAAATAAACACGGTGAAACTTTATTACCACCTCAGTTTAAATTTTCAAAAACTTAGTTATTTTGTTAATTTTTTTTGTTTTTTTATTTTATGCATATATGCTATATTGTATATAATTGCAATACTCTTTGGCCTCCTGTTGTCATGTTTCTGTAAATAGTATTCTTTGCCATTGTTAATAGTTTGTGCAAACATGTATATTATTATATAGACTTTAACTACAATATATAGTTTAATACAGCGGTCAGCAACAGGTACTGGTGATCGTCAGGTCAATATCATGGACATTTAGTCAATAGCTTAAGAAAACTTCATCACCAATAAGTTTAAAGCAGGGATCAGCAACTAGTCAATGGTGATCGACAGATCAATATCATGGACATTTAAGTCAATAGCTTAAGAAAACTACATTGTCAATAAAAGTCGATCTTTGAGTCTTATAAACTCACAAATTTATCAAATACTCTCAAATAATATTTTAGTGTAACCAAAATAACCTCAATCAGTAATGGTATAAGAAAATTAAATAGTTTGTACAAAATTATACATTTTATTTATATTCTATATTCATTCTAGAAGGGTGAGGAAGGTTGATTTTAAGGAATAAATATAAGCTCCATAGAAGAAGAAGAAAAAAAGGAGCAAAAGTATAATGGGGAAACGATGGAAGATTGAGGGACTTTTGATAAGTTAATTACTTGACTAGAGCCCAAAAAGTATACTGACCTGTGGTTTAGAGCATTTTAAACTAGAGTTGGGTCGAATCCATTATTTTATGACTCTGAATCCACAATTTATTTTGAATCCCAAATCTTTAAAAAAAAAAAAAAAAAAAAAAAAAAAAAAAAAAAAAAAAAAAAAAAAACCATAAGAGGAAATATAAAGATAATAGAAAATGCTAATAGTAACTAAATGTTAACATTCTTTCTTATAATTCATTTATTATAACCAGTGTCAGCTCATGTATAGGCACCGCGGAAATGCAGCACCCCCTATTTCCACTTGATATTATCAATAACATTTAATATAATGAGTCCTTTTTTCTTTAATTTTAATGTTTCAGGAACATGAAATATGAAACTAGATTTATTTAACTACTTAGTATGTAATCATATCATTTATCAAGGTAAAATATAAATCAAACTAAAACTGATTAAACATGTTGAAATAAAACTTTTGTTAATATTTATCTTCTCTCACAGATTGGCATGAGTAGTAAATGATTAAATAAATGTTGGTCACTATATCTTAGGAGACAAAATACTTATACAGAAAGATGTGTTTTGCTTAGTAGTAGACATATAATGGTTATATTTTATGGGTAGGCTCTTTTTTTATTTTACATAAAAGTCAACAAAAGGGCTACAATCAAAATTGAGATTTAACTCTTCTCCTGAAACTGATATCATTCAACAGCTTTCATGCCATATAACCTAAAAGAGTAGTAAGACATGAAGGAAAAATCTCCCAAAAAAACCTAATCGATAAATAAAAATTCCATGATATTAAAAAATGACGCAAAAACAAGTATTACTTTTTTTTATGTAAGGCTTATTCTAGTGTAATTCTAAGTCACCAGCCACTAGATCTAAAACCTTTAATTATAACTTTTTTTGGTTGCTGTGTCTCACTACTTGTTCAGGTCTTACATGAACATGTGTATGTTAAAGTTAAATTTAAAGAAAGTATTGCGTGAAAGGAGCGTGGAAATCCACATATTGACAAACATCTTCAGTTAATCCGACCAAGATTCAAACTCAATTATCTCTATTATCGACAGTCTAAAAACTTTTTAAGTTCACAGTACACTTAATAAGCTTTAAAGGTTTAAGGCACATTGTTTTGTTGTAATTACGTGCCGTGGCAGTAAAAAATGGATTATGCATCCAGTACAACAATTGTACAGTAAATCAAAATTAGGTAAGTATATACTAATTATTTCCTAAAGTAACTTCAAATATCCCAAGAATAAAGATTGATATTATTTTCATGTGCTCGCTTATTTAACATTTGGAAACATTTAGTTCAAACCATATTTATAGCTTTGTGCAAAAACTTTTGATTTTGTAACCTGTATTTAGTAAGTCTGAGTAAGTAAAACATATAAATAACACATGGCTGCCACTCATACCAACTTAATGCTATTATTAATAGAGATGTGTGGCTCTGGACTGTGGCCGCATGGCACACCATTCACAGAACACTGTTTTAGGCCGTTCGACCAACAAACCAGGTTTCAGCTTATTAAAGTAAAACATTTACTTTATATAATAATAAAGTTTGTGTTTGTAGTATAGCCTGTAAATGGTGAATCCATAATAATCCATTCTTCCGCAAGTTAATAGAACCTTTTGTAGAATTAAAGCATTCTTTAATTTGTTCTGTTGTTTTTCAAACACTTTATATTTGGCACAGTCATTATATTGGATATTGCTTGTATACAAACGAATTATATTAATTTTTTTATAGGTACAGACAAAAGTAACTATAAACTCCAGTGTAATTTGTTCATACATGTACAGTTTGATATTATCACATGTGCTTTATCTCGTTAATGATCATAATGTACCATAGCTAAATGAAATAACATAGTTGGAGTGTACATTTGTATAGGTGTGACTTGTAATATTTCATAGATTTTTTAAAAGTAGAATTATGGCCATAAAGAGATGGTTTTATTATTGAGATACATTTGTTAAGAGGTAATAATTTTACTTTTAATTTTTACCAAACAGCATCTTATGGCAATATAAACCAAAACATATATTAACATCAGAAGAAAAGCTTTTGGTAAAAAGTAAAGCTGGTTATGTATATATTTCTATATGTGATAACCGTGCGGCAGAAGGGAGCGCAAGTATTTTTATAGCTTTTATAGAATATAATTTTTTTTTTGCCAAAATAAATCAAATATTTCTCCAGTACCAACATAAAGTTTAGTTTTCTGCACATGATAATATCAACAGATCTTGACTATCTGTTAAAGGTGTCCTGTAATTCTGTCAATTTATTTTTTATATAAATATTCAAGATCTGTTGATATTAGCATGTGTAGAAAACTAAACTCTTATGTTACTACTGGAGAAATATTTTATCTATTTCAGCCAAAAAAAATGTAATGCTATAAAAACTGTAAAATTACTCGCTCTCCCTTCTGCCGCACCTTAAAGGGTCCAATATTATTGAAGACTAACCAAATAGAAGCTATCAGATACTAATAACTTTTTTTTGTCACTTCTTAAAGATGTCACTTAATATTACTTTGTTTAGTTATAAATTACAAGTAAAATTAAGACTGAGTGGGATGAACTAAATTTTTAAAGAAACAATTTGACCTGATACATGTGATTAATGAAAATGATTTTCAAAATATTAATGGAGACAAACAAAAAAAAGTTTAGTGTTGAAGATGTAAACAATGCACACAATATTTGTAAGGTTTGGTCATGACTTTGTATGTAAAAGTTAAAATGCAACTATTTGTTATAAATAATTATATAAGAGTGTATACATACTGTACCCATTTATTGAAAATATAACTATGTAAATGTGATTACTATAACTATAGACAAGCATTTCTTATTGTAGTTTGTGTCAACTTCACTAATACTAACTCTCAAAATAAAACTATTTGAAATATAGCCATTGACTAAATCATTTTTAAATAAGATGTTGGAAAGAGGAATATAAACGAAAAAAGGTAAAAATGCACTATGGAATTTACAATGAAGCAAGGAACACAGTTCACACTTACATGGCTGCCACACTAATACAATTGTTCATTAGCTTTCAAATGATCTAAAAAGGTTTAATTATTCCCGGACTTTTAGGTGAGAGTGTGAAATGTATAACTCAACTTACTAAAACAGTCAAAAGTTAGAAAGGGGACACTTGGTTTGAAATATTAATTGTAAAAGCCATCTTGGGTTTTCAGTGAAATGAAACTTAGGTCGAGGGATCGAAGAGTAGAGATAAACTTTATAGATGTTGTCGGTGATGCTAACTTAATTTTAAATTATCTTCACTTAAGTTAATGTAAAAACACATTTAAATGATCGCCAAGTATTCGAAGGAACTATTACCTTTTTCAGGTTTTGAGGCCCATTTTGTCCAATCAGAACAAGATCAAGTCTTAAGAATTTCTCATTTCATGGTTAAAGCTATTTTTCTTTTACATGTTTATTGCTAAAGTTTTCTCTTGTACCATACCTCAAAAAGGATGTTTTCCTTAAAGTGTTATTTTGCAAATAGTAAGTTTTAAGTTTGCTTTGGACTCTTTCATTGGGATATATCAAAAACAGTACTTAAACCATTCTGGCGGGCTGGTATTATTGGTTAATTTTTTTTGTATGAGCTTTCTAGGTAGTACAAGATGGGACAGTAATTTTGCTTTCTTAATTTATGTGTTTGACATAATGACTCTAAGGTTTGCACCCATAACATCAGTATTTTTCATTAAAAAAGCATGTACATTTTATCATCTATTTCATGTTCTCACAAGGCTTAGTACTGCCACTATAATAGCTAGTTTTTTTTAATATTCAATTTATTTAACTCATTTATACAAGTGTCTTCCTACACTGTGCTTGCGTTCCTCACCAACATAATGAAGTGCCTTGTTTTGCACACAGCTTTGTAGCTTGAAATTTGACACCTTAGCTCAGTCGGTAGTGTGTCTGTCTACTGAGCTAAGAGTCCCGGGTTTGATTCCTGGCATGGTCGAAAAATTTATCGTTGGTGAAATATGGGTTTACGCTTTCACAGAGATGAATTAATGACCAGGGGCTGGTTGTTTTGCCTGTCCTATTCTTAAGTTAGATTATAAGGCATATGAAGTTATGACAGGCCTAGCAAGCCTGTAGTGGAAAATATATGGCTTGAATAAAAAACTGACCCAGGTCACAGGCTGAAAACCGTGATGGATTTTTATTTTAAATATTAGCTTGTAGTCTCCTCTTCACATTAGTATGCATAAAACAGAGATAGGTATAGAACATGTCTGTTTATATGTATTTAAAATGCATGAGAATGCTGGCCCAGGCCAAGTTACTTGTTTGGATCAAATATCCTTTATTACATTTGAAACTTTACGTGGTTGTATGCCAACAAAAATGTATCCATCACTGCAGGAACTGTATGGAGACTCAACAGTGAATTGAAGAACAATTTCACATTGGACCCAAAGGTTTTGTAAAGGTCAAACTAGCATTGATGATGAAAAATACATGGCAAGGCCAAGAACATTGACAAACCACACTTTGGTGTCAATAAACACAATTTTGGAGGAAGATCATCATATGAAATACGAGGAGAAAGCTTGGGGATTCTATGCCAAAACCCTCAATCAAATGAATTTTAGCCTAAGGCTTACAAAAAATAAAGGTCTCCATATGGTGGGTTTCATATCTCCTGTCAGCTTAGCTTAGTTTTAGGAACTTAGATTTAGATATTTTAACTCATGTTATTTCTTTTCTTCATATTTACTTTTTAATTAGTCTACTCCCCTCTTAACTTCTTTAATGTTTATGCAACTTATCCCCTACTTTAATCCTCAATTTTAGTATTTTGCATTTTCATGAATTATTTTTCCTTCTGCATAGTTCTTAATTTAATTTTCAATCTTTTCTTTAATTATGTTCACCAATTTTCGTTTTCTTTTTTATGTTATTCATTTTACATTTTAATTAATCTGCTTATTTTCACTTCACTTATATTAATTCAACTGCATTACATCTTTGCAATTTAGTATTTAATCAATGTCAATTCTTTCATTTAATTAAATGAGTTTAAAGTTTCTAATTCTATTAAACTAATTTTAAGTGTATTTTAATTAGTCAACACTTATATGTATTTCCTATTAACTATATTTATTTATACTTTTTATACTTTTAATTTGACCTGCATTTCATTTAAATATGCCAACTATGTTAGTACACAGTATTTTTTAGTCCACTTTCTATCCCATATCATTGTTTACTTTAGTATATTGCTCAATCTCTGGTATTAAACTGATTACACATTTACATCATTCTCGTCTATTCAACTTTTAGTATTCAATTCATTTCTTATTGTAGTCTTTGTTATTATAATAAAATCTATTATTGTTATTCTAATTATTTTATCTCTCTGGTTAAAATAATTCCCTTATAGCCCCATTATAAATTCACCTTAATATGGTACCTAAAGACAAAAATTGGTGAAATATGTTACACATTCAATTGTCAAGCAGCATTAATCTTGTATCTCATTTATGTTTTTCTATAATAAATCAACTTATTGTTAACCTAATTATTTGTCTTACGTAATGAATTATCCCAAAGATAAAAAAGTTACATTTGATGGTATGGGCGGAAAAGGAAACAGGAATAGCTACAGAAATGAAATGAGGAAGTGACAGAGTGTGGAATGAAATTTAGCACGGCAAAATGTGAAGTGATGGTAATGACAAAGAAGATAAGGACTAGTAAAGCTATAAAGTTGGATGGAGTAGGGCTGAGAAAAGTAGAGAAAATAAAATATCTTGGAAATGTGATTGAGGTGAATGATGGGAGTTAGTATAGAGGATCTATTAATAGGAGGTCAGCAGGGGGAGTTGTTCTATAGGTGTGTAAGAGACCTGCTATGGAAAAGATAAGTCACCTTGAAGTGTAAGGAAGTCTTGTACTGGGCGTACTTTGTACCCATAGTCACATATGCACCAGAAACATGGACATTGAATGCAAGAGAAACTAGGAAAGTGTGTGAGGAGCATGTTAGCTCTCACGAG
Organism: Timema cristinae; assembly: GCA_039000515.1. NCBI lineage: Eukaryota > Metazoa > Arthropoda > Insecta > Phasmatodea > Timematidae > Timema > Timema cristinae. The sequence goes on along the minus strand of JBCFYV010000012.1, from coordinate 32,645,896 downwards.
GAGAAAAACATATTAGGAATGATTTTATCTGGGAATGATATAGTAGAAGAAACAAGACTGAGATGGTATGGTCATGTAATAAGGATGGAAAAGGAGAGAATACCACAAGGGAGACCAAGTAAGAGATGGGAGGAGCAGATTACAGAAAGTGTACGAGTGATCACAGAAAAGGGGAAGCGATAGAAGGAGAAGAAGATGGAGGAATTTTACTAAACGGACCTCGCCAGAGGCTGGAAACAGATGATGGTGATGATGGACAAGAAGCAAAATCAAGTAACTAAACCACTCACTGTTATGGACTATTTCATTGAGTCTGTATTAGAGAATATCCATAGGTATAAGAAACTGTTTTTCAATTTACTTGATGTTACTGTAAGAAATGCTTATATTATCATAAAGATTCTCAGGGACACCAATCTTTCATTGAAGGAATTCAGACTTAAACTGATTCATCAGAAGACAGATCAGTATGCAGGTGATCTAAGCCCATGTCAAAAGGGAGGATGGCCCACTTCACATCCACCACCACTACGAATGACAGAGAGGCATTTCTTCTCACACATACCGCCAACAGCTGCCAAGAAAGTACCTACAAGAGAATATGCTGTGTGTTCCATTCATCAAGGCCAACAACAAGAGGCGGGAAAGCATACACCAGTGTCTGAAGGGTCAAGTGGGCTCTGTGTACACTGTACACCCCTGCACGAAGTAGTACCAACCCATTCTGAAATGTAAGTGATGGACACTGGAAAAAGAGAGCTGTGGTACAGTGTAAAATTCTTGTAAATATATATGTTATTAGTAGATCCTAGATTTCTATGTAATTACATATTTTAATCCTTTCAGTTATAGATGTAAAAAAAACTGGCAAATTAGGTTATTTGGGGCCGTATTTTTTATTTTAATTCTACATATTTTTTAAGATATTACATAAAATTATATATTTTGACTTTCTTTTATTGTGGTATTATTTTTATGTTTTTCTTGGGGAAATACTTGTAAATGATGTGTTATTACTTTTTAGAAAACCTGCATTTTCATAAAGGAATGTAGCCAGTGAAGGGGTAACAGTGAGAAAAGTGCAAGTCAGGTTTGCTGGCTCTTCAGAGAGGATTACAATTTCCGTAATGTAACAATGTATCTGACATTTTTCTCGTGCTGTGAAGGGAAGAAAATGCTGTATTTACAAATAGTGGCTTAAGCTGCACATCTCTCACGCAACATGTCAGCTTGTAAACACAAAGGGATAATTTCTAAAAAAAAAAACAATAATTCAGATCTGATTAGCTCATTTTCCCTTATTCTTTGGTTGGGAGAAGAAATGCATATAAAGTGGCAAGGCAAATAACGAACAACAACGGAAATGTTATTTGAAATTTGTTACAATAATATAGCGGGAATTGTATTTATGTGCAAGTGTAATATTACTCGTTAGTATATCGAAATGTTTATTAAATTTAATTTCTCGTATGCTTTGGTTTGTTTTGGCCACCGGCTTACTAAACCTGTTGTGTCCTACACCTGAGTAGCTAATAGGTCCTCAGGTAGCCCTTCTGTTGGTGGTAACCTCCCTTAACTTAGCTCATCATCACCAACCCTCACAATCCCAACCCACCAAGTTGGGAGCCAACTGGTCAGACCCTGTTTCATGTTTGTTAATTTTGTCCCTGACAATAAGGGAGGCCAAGAAAGAGATGGCAGGGGCAGATAGCAGAAGTGTGTAAGTGTGGTGGAAAGATAGAGGAAGATTGAGGCGTTTTACTTAACTGACCTGGCCACAGGTTGCAAACAATTGATGATGATGAGTATGTTGAGATTAAACATTTAACCTCGGACTAAAAAAGATTCTAATAAACTAACTTTAAAAAATCTAGAATAATCTGATGTTTACTTGTTTTGTAAAACAAAATAATAATGCAATACAAATTCGTTAAAAAAGTAATTGTAGAGGTGTACATGTGTACATTTAGAAAGTGTTTTTCTATAACTTCCTTCAGATATTTGCAGCCATAAAATTAAATTTTGTTTCAATAATATTAATTTATTAACGGGGGGGGGGGGGGGGGGGGGGGGAGAAAAGAAAAGGTTTTCTTCAATGTTACATATTTTGTGGATCAATTCTACATAAAAATTGGGGCTCTAGTGATTAATCATATTAGTCTTAAACAAATTGTAAAAATAATCTGGTCTGAAAGGTATCACAGGTCAAAAATACTTGGGAGTTAAACCTAGTACATACGTGTTAGCTATGGCACAAATACTAACGTGCATTAGTGAACTACATAGGATTCCATAAACGCACACACACATTCAAATGCACAATTTTGGTTTGTGCCCATTGCATTGCGCGACTTGAAGTTACCCCTTCCAACATGTGTTTGGCTCATTCTCTGAGGTACACAAAAACCATAGGGTCCGTTCAGTTGATCTGCATTCTTGCCGTACAGTTGTCATGATGGATACCAAGCCCTTAGACACAAACTTACTTATTGATGAAATTCAGAAAAGGCTGGCCATTTGGGACATGAAGTGCCTGGAATATAAGATTTAGTAGATATTCTAAAATAGTTGAAAAATGTATGTTCACAACTATAACCTTAGCATAGTTAAAAATATTGTGATAATCCAAACAGGTAGCAAGGCATGCTGGAAAATACAAACATAAACAATATTCAAGGACCAAATTCATAATTATTTATGTAGGGCATATGCATAAATCAGTGAGAGAAAAAAGTAAAGTTTAAATTGAGCCTAGTTAAGAAATAAACTAGTAGATTAACTTCCAATTAAATTTCTGTGTAAGAGCTAGCACAACCTTATCTATAGGCTGTATTACCAGTCCTTACACAAAGGACTGGAACTTGATTTCGGGATCAATGACTGTTGTAATGTAATGTCAAGGTCAATATCATAACTTACCTGCTCCAGCTACAACAGCCAACAGCCATTACAAGTCTCTGTGGAATGGTTGATCATTTTTTTTCACTCATACTTAGAAGTTATGTCAGCCAACTGAGAGTTTAAAATATATTTAAAACTAATCTTTAAATTTATGAAGCCTTATAGAGCTCATAAGTTTACACCAACAAAGATCTTTTGAAGAAAACACTTTAAAATGGTTTCATAGAAAGAAAGAAAAACATTCATGACTGAATAAAAGTAATAACTCTTAGTTACATTATCTGTGTGATGATGTAAGCCACTTATTTGTATATGTAATAATAGGACCTAAAAAAAAAGTGGAACAGGTTCATACTTACTTGATCAAAACAGATAATTGTTTAACAAACCATATTTAAATTTTTTTCCCATAAAACCAACCAAGATGAAAATAGATCCATTTAATATCTTAGTAAAATGATTACTTATCTTGGAGTACTAAGCCAAAGGTCCCGAGTTTGATTCTAATATCCAGGTGTCATTTTATGGACTAAGTGATACTGATTAGCTCTTTGGTGATCCTCATTAACATGCTCCATACACAGTATTGGCAAACCTTACAAACAGGAGTTTTAATAATAATCATCTATTTGACTACTGAATATGCAATGGAAATTCCTTACTATCATATGAAGCGATATTCAAATAAATTAATTTCCAATAATTCATATTTTGAAGATTGGCTGAGATCAATTTTATTTTATTTGTTTCTGTAATTTTAAGTGCTGATAGAGTAGCTTTTATATGACAAGTGAAAAATTGGGTTAATAAATGTGGACATAGCAAAACTTATATTAGTTATGTGACTTACTTTAGCATTACTCTAGCAACTGATACAAAAATATTTGGTAACATTTTATGCTATTAATTTTCGACTTTGTACTAATTTTGTAATAATGAGTACCAGTAGAAAAAATAAGAGTAAAATGCTTGCTAAATCTCTACCTAAAATTGGGCCTACTGTGGTTTTCCCATTCTCTCCAGGATATGCTAATGCATTTTTCTTAAAATAATGGTTAGCTAAAATTCTGATTGAGAGACAAAAATGTATACATATTAGTGTTTATCTGTTAAAATGTTGTCATCTTGGTAAGAGAAAAGAAAGAAAAATAAATTAAACAAAATGCAACCATAAATGTAATAGTTTAATCATCACAATATTTGTACATATATGTATAATATGAAAGTCGATATGTAACAGCCATTATAATATTGAAAATATAATTATTTTATATACAGATTATTAATTGTCTTGTGCCTGTTAAAGTAACTTGACAAAATGTAACATTATATTGAGTTAATTACAATATGATCTTTTATTAAATTTAAAAGTGGGATTAGGATGGAATGTTTAGCAATAAATATACTCTTTATAATGTTATATAAGTTAGGCCTATTCTACACAAGGGTTCGCCAACCCTGTGCTCGCATGGTGGTCCTTTTGCATGTAATCACCAAGATATGCATACTGAAAGTGAGTTACCTTTGATAATAAGAAATAAACAAAAATGTATCGACACATTTTCCAAACATGTCAAGAATTGAAAAAAAAAAAAAAAAAAACCTTTTGAGAGCAAATTATATGATGGACACACAGAAAAGTTGGGGTATGTATTCAGTCAAAGATTTGCACAATTTAGTGAAATTGAGCCAAATGTATATTTTTTTTAAATCCATTTAATATCATGGATATCAGTATCATTGCAAATATATTACTTATATTTATGAAACCAATGTTGACGAATTGGAATCAAAGATTTCATAACTACAGAATAACTTATCCCTCAAGGCTTGCTATACAAACAAACATTTCTAGAAACTAGTACTCAAACAAAATTTCCTTTTGAGGATTATCTTTACGGTGAAGATTAAATCATATTTTGGATCATCTTATTTGTAAAATCAGCCTTTTTCATAGTGAAAATAAAATATAGATCTCGCCTTTTGGAATCTAATATAAGGGTCTGTTTAATAACTACATTATAAAATAATGATCCAGACTTTAAAATGATAATCAAGGAAATGCATTTCCAACCTTACATTAAAAATCACATATTAACATACTGTTTTCTGAATGTTTCATTAAATAATATCTTCTTTGTTAAATAGTGTAACTTATTGTATTGCCAAAATAAATTATTTATATTAACCTAGCTATTTGGGCAAATAAAATAAATACACGCATCCGCAAAAAAGCTCAGAAATTCATATGCACCCCTGGTAACATAAAGGTTGGCGATCACTGCTTTACATCAAGGTGGATTTACTATTGATTTTGTTCTGGAATAATTACCCTAGTATTTGGTTTAAATATTTCAAACATTATTTGACTGGATATCAAATAGAGAAAATATGACAATAAATTATAATGTGGCTACTACACTATGATGGTTACTAAAAATATCAATGCAAAAGAATTAGAGCTGGATAGAATTGGAATTTGTGAAAATAATACAAGAAATAAGATTGGCAAACCCAATGGGATTCAGAGGAACCACCCATCCATAGATTAAACAATAATGCTGTGTTTACATTTTGTCAATGTTGCAAACCTACCATTGTAACATGATTACACTAATGTACAGTGGTCATGGGCAACAGACTTATTAGAGCAAAAGCACTTTTGCTCCTCTAAGATACAACCTCTCTTAATTAGTAATAAAAGCAAAAGAAGCATATGTGAACTGTCAAGAGAAAGATGACAAACTTGGGTGTGCCTCACAAAATATTTTTTTTTAAACACACACTTATGTGATGGAGGCATACAAATTGTTTTTCGTTGCCAAACACAAAGATTAATGTACAAATAAATATTATCAGTTAAAGAGAATGTAAGAAACAGGTTGAGACTTGAACATAATAAAAATAGACTACCCCAATTATTCACCCATCCCATTGTACTTGGAATGGAAGAACAATGAATCTGGGTCAAATGTTAAGACTATTTATTTAAATGTGTATAAGAATGTGGATATACTGTATATTGTTTAAAAGAAGCAGTTTACATTCAATACATTACAAGGTATATCTAATATTTTTAACTAGATTTAAACATTAATATATATAGTTAACTTAAGTTACAGTACTAAACATCATTTCTGTAAAATAACAAACGGATCACAATTTGATATAATAGTGTACTCACCAAAGGTCAATAACTTGGACTGTTTTTCAATTTTAACTGTTTCCCTAGGCTGCTCCCAAATTATCGTTATGTTATCTCTGAAATGCTCCAGTCCTCCTTTCTTTCTTTGCATAAGAGGGGAAACTCGATAAAAATGTGATGAATAAAGTGGGAAACCATCTGCATATTTAATTCATAGTTTTGGGCAAGTTTGTCATACATACAATAATATTAGTGACACCACTTTTTGTGGTATAGCAATATTTTTAATTATAATTGCTATTCAAATAAATTTTAACATTAGTAATACCAAGCTATGATTTGCAGATGAGTTTCATTTTTCCATTTAATTTAAAACTGGTTTTAAAAAAATTGTATGGTTCAATGGACAGAATTTCTTGTTCCTTTACCTAAAAATGAATAAATTTATTTAAAACGGTGAAGATTGTATGTGAAACGAAATAATATACATTTTTGTAGAAATATAATGAATAAAAGAGCATAAAGGAAATAATATACACTGTTACAGAAGCATATCGAGAAAAGAGGAACTCGGTTCACCAAAGAGTATACCAATCAACGCTCCATTTAACAACATTTGAATTAAAAGTTTTTTTTTAGTAGTCTTAGAACTTTCCAATGGTAGGTTATTTTGTATCTTTGGGTTGTGAAGATATGATCAAAATTGTAAACTTACACTTATGCAAAGCACCCTCAATGTAATTTTAATGGGAAATAAGATGTGCCACTTTGTTTGTAAAGCTAAACCATGCCAAAATATGATTTTTTTAAAATCAAAAGTGTTAGAGACAATTTTCTCTATTTAAATTCTTAAATTAACTAGACCTTCCCTTAATTTTTAGGTTGGATATCTAATTCCAAAAACTCTTCTTCGGGGAGCCTTATGAACACCTTAGATACTAAGTCCGATCAGTAAAATTATTTCGGCTCCAGGTCAAGATACATAAATACAAATGGGACAGACAAGAACCTGAAAACTAGACATTTATCATTGGTGTTTATAAAGTGATGTGAAATGCATCAACCCAGTCTTTGATATTACCAAGATAGAATATATCAACCCTTCCTTCACTTCTGACAAGACATCTTGTGAATGTGGGGAATGCCAGGTCACCACCGTGGTTCGGATTCCACGTTAAACTGTAGGTCCTTCATTTCATCTCACAATCACCCTACCATTACACATTAGCATAAGTGCGTATAACCCGAACGGGTAATAAGACGCGGTGCTAATAATAATAATAACTTTATAATGATATATTAAAAAGAGAATGTTGGTGCTAAAATAGGCTTTGACGGAGCTCTGATGTGTGTACACAAACAATGAGTAACACTTCTGTTTAGTTGTCCTTGCTTTGAGGTTATATTTTCAAGGCCATCCTTACTACCAACTGAGCAAAAAATTGTTTTACTAATCTAATCGATTAGGCTACATTTATATCACAAAGATAACTTAAATGTGACTTGTACTGGTTGTCACATGGTCTCTGCCATAAACTGGATAGCCGGTGAAAGAAAGGTTGAGATTCGAATTGTAGCCAGATTTACTGGAGGTGGGTTGCCAATTCTCTTTTCACGCCAATGTAGGTGCACTTTTTCTGACTACTTTCGTTACTACCACATGGATTAAACCATATAATAGTCCTTGTGTTAAAACAAATTAGATTAAAAAAGCTAAAATGTGATACAGGATTAATACAAATTAATTTAATTATATTTAGCACCGTGTCTTACTACTCTTTCGGGTTATACGCTTTGAGTACTAATTGCGTTAATGGATTTAGGAATTGGGAAGGTTGAATTAGAGGAAGTGAACCCGCACTTGTGTGGAGGGAGAGTGGAAAACCATTTAGGAAAAACCACCCCCAGTTCACCCGACCGAGATTCGAACCTTGATCTCCCCGTCGTCAGCGTCGAGCTCAACACGACAAGCACGCTAGCCAACTATGCCACAAAGGTGGGTGGGATTAATACAATGTAAATCCCTAACCCCCATGTAATATAACTATTTTCTCTCCTTTAAAGTATACATTGTGTCATCTACTACAGAGATTCTTAACTTAAAGTGGTGTGAAGTTCATCTGGGGAATCTGTGAAATACTTTTTTTTTTAGATCTTATAAAATTTTATATAATATAGTAATGAAACCCAAGGAAAAAGTGAGACCAAAAAGTGGGGGTGCTGACTACGTGTGCCCACAACTTAGAGAGGATCATTTGGGCATCCACTTATGTTTTAGTATACCTGCACCAGCTAAACCCCCTCAGCCTCATAATTTTCTTGGTCGAACAGTAACTGTACAAAGTTAAGTTTAAGATCTTATGGTAGTAAGGATGGGCGATTATAATCAATTAATCGATTATTTTTACTGATTAATAGAATTGAAATTAATTGAGCTAATTGATTAACTTTCAAATGTTATTTGATAATCAATCAAATAATCAGCTTAAAATGTCACCTGGTAACCTTAGGCATTACCCATTCTAATGAGCTAGGTCTCCTGGGTTCAATTTTGGGAGTGGATAAATATGTATTACATACTGATTGGTATTATTAAAAGTATTAAAGCAGTTTTCCTCCCCATTATGTTGAATTGGCGGATGCATAACTGGGTGTTGTGTTTGCAGTTTGTTCTATAGTAAAGTTAGTTTGTAAGTATGTGCTGATACACCTACACCAATGGTCCAAGGGTATTTATTAGGAGTAAAGTCTGCAATATACTATGTTGGCAGTACCTGGATGTAAAGGTTCAAATATAAATCTTGTGTAATGAAGAGAGCTTTACCATCCTTTCTTCACGCTAATGCGCCTGCAGTTATTTCCAAACTACACTTTCCATAATAAGTATCCCTTAAATTATACAAAACTAAAAGTTATGATGATTTAATCAGTTGTTTCAGAATATGCAAGTTAAATGCATAAAACAAAAGCATTGAAACAATACTTGTTAATATGACTACTCAGAGTAAAGTTGAGAGTAAGACAGAGACAATACAGAATACAATCTTAGGACAGTGAAATGCTGTCAGTGGTGCAGTGCTAAAAGCAGAAGGGGCCTCTTTCATAGTGTTTTTTGCTGACAGCACTGAAAGTAGATCAATAGAATATTATTATATCATAGCACTGAGAAGCATACACATCACACCACCGCTAAACCCCTCCCCCTAATATTACAATCCGCATAGTAAGTAAATAATGGCAAGGGCATTCCCCTTTCTTTAGAGTTATTGAAAATGTTAGCAAATAAAATTCTTTAAAAACTAAATGTTTTAATTTATGGCATAGCATTATAACTCAATTTAATAAACCCAGAAATCTTTTGTTGAATTCTATTTTAATAAAACAAATGTGTATATTTTTTATGAAGAACTTTGAAATCGAAAATTGCTATGCTCTTTGGTAGACAGAGATGTTCCTCCCTTCTCATTATTTTTGTATCAGTAAAAAAGACCGAAAGTCTGTGCATTGCACCGTACTATTTTTTTCAAATGCATTAAATTAATAATCAATAGTTTAGTTTGCTAATCGAGTATTATTCTACCAATGCAATGATTATTTGATTCATAGTTTTTAAGATAAATGGTTAGGAATAATCAATTATTGAATACTAATTGCCCATCCCTACATGCTAGCTCAATGGTTTGAATCTGGTTCTGTGGTGAAACAAAAGTCTAATGACGACGAGGTTAAACTGGGTAGCTTAACATCGGAATGCACCACTACTACACCTTGTGGCCCATTTGTGAAACATAAAATGTGGCTTCACGTATTTAAGGGCTGAAGACAATCAGAAACCTCAGTGTGCTCTGTGTTACAAGGTGCTCTCTAGCGAAAGTATGAAACTAGTTAGTTTCTTAATTGTGGCATACTTGTTTGTAGTAGGTTTTAAAATCAACACATGTTCAATAGGTTCCAATGAGCACAAATAGGATATAGGATAATGGAAGCAATGGCAGATATCCTGGGAGAAAACGGCATGCGGGTACAGAAGAAAAGTTCCACTTCTTCGAAAACAGCTAATTTGAAATGTTGTCCCTTGACATCATGTAAAGTAAATTTAAAAAAATTAAATTATAAAAAAATATTCTAACTGAAAACATAACTCATTTGACAATTAAAAATTTATAAAAGTATTTATTGATTAAAAGCATACCAGCAGCTTCAGTGGTCAAATGAGTTAAAGTGTGACACTCACAGTAGATTGGACTGCCGATGAAGGGAGATCAAGATTTGGACCTCGGTCCAATGTACTTAAGAGTAATTTTTACTAAATGTATTTTCACTTTCCCTTCACGCAAGTGCAGTTACACTTCCTCTAAGCTTTATCTTCCTAACCTTTAACATATTAGCACAATTAGTACAACATATGCATTTAACCTCTACAATTAGTGAAATGTGGTGCTATAAAAAGCAGCATTGTGAATTGGCTATAGGTAATAAAATAGTATTTAGTAAAATCAATTTACATTACCTGTTGTGTGCTATTTTCCCTTAAGTGTCTATTTCAGTGCCTAAGCCCCATATTTTTTGCCTATTTCAAACATTTTTGGTGCCTAAGAATTGGCTCCCTAGCTGGGAAAAGGGGGGCAGATTGGAGTCCCATCTATTGGAGGTGTGGTATCACCCCCTCCACAAGAAATTAAAGGAATTTAACCTTGTGGTAGGTAATTTTAGAGCACCTGAACAAAATTATGAGTTAATTATATGAGTTTCAAAATACAATTTTTGCAAGAAAATAAAAAATCTGAAAATTAAAAAATAAAATTTAGTTGTAGCTGAACTTATTGCAAATAAACATTATGTTTTTCATAAGTCTATTGAACATAACAAAATGAAAAAGCTGTTGAATAAGAAATGGGAGGAAAATCTACATTTTATCATTTTTATCTCTGTTGACTCAGATATTGATGTTTCAAAGTTGTTAATTGCAGCCACATCACAAATACAGTTGTATTTTTTTCATAAAACATAACAAAATGTAAAGTAAATATTGCAGAGTGATAAGGGGGCTCGAGCCCCCCTTTATCCTCCATTTATGGTTGCCCATGCATCTTGGGGTTCATAAGCTGGGCGGTGGAAGCACTCGGGAGAAGAATGACTTTAAAAACTCTATTGTTGGAAAATAAACAAATGTTGATTTTAAAGTTAATAGCTTAATCCGTATGAGTATGTGAAGCAGGTCTAGTACGAATACACCATTGATTGGTAAACATATAAATAATCCCCTAGCTCCTAAAAACACAGAATGGATCCATAAAAACAGTCAAACGACTGTAACAAAACTATAAAATTGATAAAGGAAAACTAGAAAATCTATAATTAAAACATACCCTGTAAAATAGTAACTGAACCAAGATTTGAGTTGAACAAACAAATTACAAAACATGAAACATATACTCCATTCACGGTAGAAATTACTCTCTAAAAGGTCTTTTTTTCTAGCAATATCCTACTATATAATAGATTTCTTGTAGGGAAAAAGGCCTTGAAGAAAACAATTCCTACGGTGAACAAACTTTAACAATATATACTAGAAAAAATTGCATTGAAAGCAATACACCACATATACAAAGAATGAATACATAATATATACTGACGGCTCTTTTTTGCCAAATATAGTTAACGTATTAATGCTCGGGCAGGAGTGTCAAGTAAATTGTTCTCCTAAGATATTCCCATTGGATCAAACTCAACTCATTTTGACAGAAAGTTGGAGGCTGTCAATTATTTTTTAACACTTTTTTCTACCATGTAACAGTCTTTGGGCAATGTTCCTAAGAATAGACAAATATTTGATATCCACCAGGCCAAAAAACAACTCTCAAGGCTTAATTAAGACCATACAATGCCAGTGGATTCCATCCCACTGCAAGATTCAAGGTAGCAAGAAACCAGACATCCCAGCTAAAATAAGGCACAACAATTCTACAGACTAACCCCACTGCTAAACTGATTATTAAGAAAGCCATATTTAAAAAAAATGTAAATGTCAATACAAATAAAAGTAGAGCATTATCATTAACAAGATATTCATCCCAGAAAGTCCAGGATATGTTGTAGCTCTTTACAGCTATTTACAAGCCATAATTATTTGGCATCATACCTCAACAAACTTAAATTATCTACATCTGTAGGTTTGTACTTGGTAAAGAAGCTAACTCTACAATCATTATAGATCATCTAGTCCCACAGTAGCGATCCAACAACTTAGTTCAGTCGGTAGCATGTTTGTCTACTGAGCTAAGAGTCCCGGGTTCAATTAACGGCACGTTAAAAAAAATTAACACCCCGTGTCCTAACGTGTTATACTCATGATAGTAGCCAACTGCCAATGAGCTATACAACATGTAAAAAATGTTGCTTGTTTTAATGTTAAACCATTGATCTAGTTGAACATATCTTGTCTAAATGGTAGCACCAATCAGATGCTAGATGTGCTCGGTGACCTTATACCCATTTAACTTGGCTTGCAAGGTTTTCTCTTGATTAATAGAGGATTTCAAAAGAGTGACCACAAAATCTAGAAATTCTCTGATCCAAATAGCCCTGACTTAACCCATATTTATATTATTAATAGGTTTACAAATAAATTAAAGTATCCCATTTGTTATAAATAATAGTTTCTGAAATGCAGTCGGGGGAAAAAAAATATACATAGGACTTTGATGAAAACTATGTTCAATGCAACTGAATTTTTTTTTTCAGACAGCCAAATATACCATTTTGCCTTATTAATTACAATATTCTCTTATATTTTCCTGATTTTCTTGGCCATTTTAAATTCCATGACTTTTACGGGTTTTTCCCGAATGTGGGCTCTTTATTCAATACCCTTGCAACAGCTGTTTAAACAGACCAGTCTATAATGGCGTCAGAAAAAGGAATGTTTTAAATGAAAAGAAAATAAACTATTTTTGCAAAAATGTAAATTAAAATGATTTTTGTTGTGAGGAAAATTAATGATGGTGACCAAATTTTCAATACATGTGGTGGTACCATTTCAAACACTCATGTACATTGTAAAATGAGGAAATTGCTGGGAATGGTTTATTGAAAAGAAGGTTCAAGTGTTTCTATGTACTGACATTTAATCATTTCTGTAATATCCTTAGTCTGGATTAAAACCCTACTGCTTGTAAAAACAACAACTCTGAAATAACACTACATATTGTAGAAATACTCTCAGCTTTTAAATATGAATGCCAGGGCGTACACAGTAGCAAATAGATTAGAACGAAAAGAGGATAACACCAGAAATAACAGCCAATGTTATTATTATTTATTTTATTATTATATTATTAGTACAGCGTCTTACTACCCATTCGGGTTATATGCACTTACGCTAATGTGTAATGGTAGGGTGATTGTGAGATGAAATGAAGGACCTACAGTTTAACGTGGAATCCGAACCACGGTGGAGGCCTGGCATTCCCCACATTCACAAGATGTCTTGTCAGAGGTGAAGGAAGGGTTTGGTAATCAGATAAACCTTTGCCGGGACCGAGGATTGAACCCAGCCGCCAGCATAGAAGTCTGACACCTTACCCCTAGACCACCAGGTCACCCAATGTTAGTAAAATACAAACAATTCATACTGGTAAATACACTTGAATTAAATTTAACACACATATTATATGTAGTAAATGTAATAGCATGCATGCTGAACAAATAAACATGATTTCATGAATGTAAAAAATATACTTTTAAAAAGGTTGACAAATATAAATAATACAACTTAATATATTTTAAAATAGTATTATACAATACTATCAATACTAAAACTAAAAAAAGATCAATGTAATACAATATAAACAACAGGTTTATATAAAGAGACTAGCAAAAATTGTACTTGAGAAATAAAATTAATCATTTTTGGAATATTCTACGACTACAATTTAATCGGTTTTTTTCAAAACCAATTATTCACATTAAATATTTATGAATAAAATTATTAATCTGTATGCATTCACATAAGAAATAACAAAGATAATATTGTATTAAATAACAATATTCAGTTTATCTTAATTTTAACAAATTTTATGGGGAGAAACAATTTTGTATGAAAAATATATAGCTATGCAAAATTTTAACTAATAAGAGAAAGATTGTTTCAAAAATAACATACAGGCCAAATTGTTCTCATATAATCATTCATTATGAGCACAAAAAAAGCAGTAGTGTAAAATATATGGCCTTCAAATAAATTTCTGATTTAGTTTTAAGTCCAAACTTTGTATTATAAAAAAGTTCCCAAATGTATATCTCTTAATAGCTAAAGTAAAACATTTTCACAGTAATTAAAATCATCGCTGGATGGTGTTATAGCTCCTTAAATCAAATAAAATTTAAAATGCTAAGGGAACTGAAAACTTGTTTAGGTTAGGAACCAAATTTAAGGCTAGCCCCCACTATTTTTAATAGCTACTACAGTATTAAGAATAAATCTACTGGGGTGCTAAATGAATCCATATATCCTTGAGCATTTTGAAAACAATATAAATTCAAATTTTGAATTGGAATGATTTCCTTAATAGTTGTTACAAAACTACGAGCCTTTAGTTGGGTCAAAAAGAAATAACAAATGATAAACATACTAGCCCAGATTGTTAGATAATCCCTATTTAAGACTTGAATGAACTTATATTTATATTTTGTAAATAGCAAATAACAAATTTTGAAAACATTAATAAAGGAACTTATATTATTACACTTTGTTTACACATCCTAAAAATTGATTCAGGTGCAAACATTAGGTTGTGCTTAAACTTTAAGGTGGGGATGTAGAGAAGGCAAGTAAAGGTCAGTGTTTATGCAATTTTTTTTATATCAAAACCTGTTTTGGTCAAAATAAATAAAATATGGCTCCAGTACAAACAAAGAGTTTTAATTTTCTTCACATTGTGACCTCAACACTGTTGTTAAATATTTGTCGCTATCCTGGAATTTATGAAAACTTTTTATCTTAATTTAAAAGAAAAATCGTCTAACGCTGTTATGCTAATGACATATTAAAGGACTGTTGAGGTCAACATGTGAAGAAAAATAGACATGTTTGTATTGAATCCATATTTGATTTATTTTGGCCATAAACATTTTTTTGCTAGAAAAACTGCAAAAACATTGGCCTTTTCTTACATCCCCTGTAGCCTCACCTTAAAGAACTATGTATTCTAAATATGTGGTTATAAAAGCGTTTACATATAAGATAATTGTGTTGAAGGTAGGAACACATTAAATTATGTCTACTCTTTTATGAGCACAAACTTAAAATGTATGGTTACTCTCTAGGAACTTCACAACCTAACTTTAAAGAAATATTAAAAGAGGAGAGAAGGGCAAGGCCTTCTTCATACCTACCAGAAAATTATAGGCCTCTACGTTCACAATTTAAAACACAACAAAACACATAATTATGAAATTTTTGAGGTACACAGAGTCGCCTTCTTCATTTTAATTGTGAATTTTGAGGCCTACAGTTTTCTGGTGAGTGTGAGAATCCCTTTTATCCTCTTTTCGATGTTTAATTTAAAATAGCCGTTTGGTATTTCTAGCTAATTTTAATTAAATCTAAAATCAATATAGTTTATAATGGTGTTATTAAATAGGAAATGGGCTGGATGTAGTTTTAAAAAGCAGCTTGGTGTAATATAATAATGATATGTGATTATGAGACATTGTGCTTCCTTAAAGATTGTGTGCTTAATTTAGTAAGATACAAATGAGTTTGATTACTTTGCAGACAGACTGATTTTTTATTTATTTTTTAGTTTTAATTTAACATAGTTTAAACTTTTCAAATTGTGAATTATATTATACTTTCATACTTTGTCTTAACTTTAAAGAGTAATTCTCACACAGTCCTGTTTAACATGTTATGAATCTAGATAAAACCTAATAGTGAAATAAAATAACAAAATTTTATATATACATATCATATCAAAAATAATGTAACTTAATCAAATATCCCAATGAGTTTCAATGCTAATTTAATATTTCACTTTTTTGGTAAATTTATTATATTTCTGTATAAATGTAGTCAAGATACTTTTTTGGTATTCTTATGAATCTCGAATATAATAGGATCCAATGGATTTGAGCATCTCATCTCTAATCTATACTATTTATATGAAATACACAATGTAAGACAGGAGGGGTCTGCGAGTACCAGTTTTTTCATTCAAATCAATTTTGAGTGAGCTTTTCATAAAGCTCTCAAGTGTTAAGTTTAGCTTGGGTTTAGTCAATTATCATTTTAAAATGTAATAGTAAGCAAATAAAAAAAACTTGTGTATTAAAGTTATTAAAAAGGTTGTTTTTAAATCATTAAAAAATCAAGCCATAATAAATGATTAACTTTTAAACATATCGTTACAGGAACTGAAAAATTAATTATGATTAATTTTAATCATATACAAAGAGTTTTACAAACATTCAATAATATAGGATTGGATGTGCAGATTTAACCATTTTTTATATGTAGGCCTAAACAGAGCCCCATCTCAAGTGTAGCTACTCACTTGGTTTCAACTGCCTACCAGAGAGAGAAATTAAACATTAATTAATTTTTAGGATGTTCATACATAGTAAACATATGCAATAAGCTTTTATTTGATACAGTCTTGAACTAAGTTTTTTCTAAGAGCCATACAGAAATGTCTCTCGGTATCTTCTTCATCTATACTGGTACTTAAACTCTCCTCCATTCAACACAGGTTTAATGTAGGTACTCGGTTGTTATTCTTGATATTCCAATAGCAAGGTGTACAATACTGTCTATTTTTGGTTCTTACTACATCTACCCACCACCCTTTTTTCAAAAACCACATACAAACAAGTAGCGTGAGGATTAAATAATGATTAATGAATCATTCATCACTAAACACAATACAAAGAAATTTTTTTTTTCAAGGTGTTTGAAATTTCAAGCCAATAAATCTTATGAGCTAGTCCAAGCTCTAGTATTTATTTAAAGCGAGGCTTGAAGCTCGAAATTAGAGTACTTGCAGAGGTTTTTTTAGATAAGATTGCGTTGGATCAAATATCTTAGGACAATTTCACTGATTTGTTCAATAAACATTTAAATTAACAAATTAAGACTATATTTACAATGTCAATACAACTTAACGCTTTAGTTTTTTTTATTTATATTTCTGAAATAAAACAAAATATTGATTTATATTAAACATCTGCAAACATTTTCCAGATCTTCTATAAATTTAACTTGGTAATATCAGTCTTATTGTATATTATATTTAACATAAACAAACAAAAATTGTGTGTTTTTCTTTTACATTCAGCGGTTTCAAATTTTTTTTAAAGGCAAATATTTTTTATGTACCCATGTCAACGCAAAAATCACTCAATACATTTAGACTATTTTCCAACCTGTACCTACTACTAATATGGCATAATTGTGCAACTTTGTATAAAACCAACCGGTTATTAATAAAAAATATAACTTTCTGAGAAAAAAATTTTTCTCTATTTTATTTATTCATTCTATTTTCATATTCACCCAACTATATTGCTTTTACTTTTGGCAATTTAAATAATATCACAAGTGTTGTTACTATGAAACAAAATTATATGCTTGCATTAGAATTTCTGGAAGCAAGAAAAATTTGTAAGGGCCTATAATGTGCCGTGTTTAAAATTTAATATAGTTTTGTTGGTTTTCTTCAAGGGTGATTAATGAATTAATATATAAAGTAAGGATTTTTTTACATACATTACTGTTTCCAGTCTGTGGCAGTTTTTTATTCAAGTCATATATTTTCCATGACCCTTGCTAGGCCCGTCATAGAAAGATAAGGATGAAGATAACTAAAAACAATTTGATCAGCAAGTATCTGGATAAAGAATGAAAATATCTGATTGAAATCTCAATGTGGTAGTTATTATTATTATTATTTGTATAAAATTTTGCATTTTAGTAAAATGACCTGGCCACAGACTGGATACAGTTGTTGATAATAATGATGGTGGTGATGATGATCAGGCAAATCATAATATAACTGTAGTAACATTGTAAACACTTTGGGTAGAGCCTTGTCTATGAAACAATGTTTTATGAGAAACCAATAGTGTACTAGCTATAACTAAAATACTTGATAAAAAAACTCTTATCAAAAATATCTAAACTTCCTTTGTTTAGATTTGCTATTGAAGCTAGGACTAAACTTTTTAATCAGAAACTAATGCTAGATCCAACAAATTCTGACAAATTTTTTACTTAATGTTTTGAAATATGCATATAATTTAAAAATATCTTGTATTTGAAATCTATCTAGACATACCATGTAAGACGAAGAAGAATGTATAAAGTTTTGTTTTGTGATGTTTTGTAGATTTGATTTTTATGTTTTGCATATAGCTTAAGTTTCTGGTGAATTTCTTTTTTTATTTGTATCAAATATTAAACAGAGTAAAATAATATTAAAACAGTGTTATACAGTTTGATTTCGGTGGGAAGAACAGTAGAAAATTTACTAAATTACTAGAATGTATCCCTAAGCTAAAACATATTATTTGAAAGACCATAGGTTAAGCAACTGTCAATTTTGACAGTCAAAGTTTTGAAACCAAGAAGAATTATAATAATAAAAATAAAAATTAATTACAATTTAAGTTCTTTAAATTTATATTGTTTCACTCTTTTTTATATGTATATTATTAGTAAAAACATGTTAGCAGATATTTTATAGGAGTTAGTTACTATCACCCTGGAATAGAAAGTGTATTGTCTAGATGTGTAGCCAGAGCTTATACCACATCATCACTAGAGTTGGACTCATCTTCATCATCATCGCCTCAGTTGATTGATTATCCATCCATCTTCATCTCTTTGTCCCAAGAGTCTACTTCACCAAGCATGACTAAATATAAAACTAACCTTTGAAATAATTTGTAGAGCAAAAGTATGATAGGGGGAAAGGGAGGAGGGTGGTTGTGCAAAAACTTATACATAAGACACATTTTCTTAAAGAGAAAATAATAAATAATATGCTAACTAATTTACCACCCCTTTATACTACTTAAAAAAAACCCAAAGAGAATCAATCTAATCATTACAAAAATTATTATTACATTTGATATTTGAAAACGTTTATTTTTTCAACATCTAACTTAGCTAAAATTTTAATTACAAAAATGTGTTTTTACCCATGCTCCTTTAAATTTTAATATAGATGACATAATCTTTTCCTAGCACTGTAACGAGTTACAAGTTCAAGTTAATTCAAATGGGGCAACACTCACAAAAAAAAAACCTGATGAACTCCAGCACTAGAGCACGTGGACCGACCTCCGCTCTCTGACACTCTACTCAACCGACTGCTCAGGAATCAATCCACGCCCAGCCGGAAAAGGAAGAATGAGGTTCTGCATGGCCGCATTGAGTTGTGAGTTCCGCCACTGGAACGTTCTGGTTCCTTATACGAGTTACCAGTTCCTTCTTTGCTTATTGTATGTGTGTTCTTTTCTCCTACCCCTTCTTCCGTTGCCCCTTC
Source organism: Timema cristinae (assembly GCA_039000515.1). Lineage (NCBI taxonomy): Eukaryota > Metazoa > Arthropoda > Insecta > Phasmatodea > Timematidae > Timema > Timema cristinae. Next base: position 32,626,303 of record JBCFYV010000012.1, on the reverse strand, counting down.
TCTCTGTGAATACAATTATGGGTATATATTGGGACGTTTGTTTTCAATGGTCACTCATTGTACCGTCGACTGACCAAGGTGAGGGCAACAACTTAAGTAGGATCTTTTATTTATTAATCAAAATTCATTTTCGGTGTAATGGGGGGTTATCATTGGCAAAATAATTGTTTTGAGCTTAAATTCTTTTAAATGTTAACTTTGTGATGTTTTGCTTTTTTACGCGGTTCATTGCAACTGTGGTCACCTTTCATTTCAGTCTCCTTGTGTGAGATAGCAAATCTATACAATATTTCATTATTTGAGATATATATATTTATTTATATTTATTATTTATATATTTATATATATATATATTTTTATTAATTTTTTTCTGGCCACCCTATGGCAAACCTTGAGTCTCAGGCTTATCACCCGTCCCTTCTTTTGGTGCCATTAGCTTATAGCATTGTGTGTGGGATTATTTTGAACCTTAGACTTCTATCCTGACGCTATATATTTATACGTTGGGATTTATAATCGTGTTCATCGCATTCTTATGTTGAATGCACTAATTGTACTGACGGCTAGCTTAATTACAAAATATATATTTTTTTTTTTTGTAAAGTCAGTAACATCCATTCTCTAATGGAGTAATTTCAATATCTTGGATGATAAGTGCGTCTCGCGATTCCATTATATTTATTTTCTCGTTATGGATCTTCATTTTTTTTTTGTTCTTAATAAAAAACAAATATTGTTACTCTCAGGTAAACATCTTGACTGATTTTCCTGCCTCGCTTCCTTATATTTAGATGAGAGGTTTACAGCACCATTATATTGTTTTTGATTACAAGCCTACTAATTAAAGGTTAGGTTAAGTTATTGGTAAGTACTGAGATGATAAAAAATTATTACATGCAATAGTTATCCTTTTTATTATTTTAAACTATTTAAAACTAATAAAACCTTTTAGCACTCTTGACACCATGCCCGTCAAATTTACGGGGTCTTGAATTTAAATCAGCATTTAATCTTTGCCCGTGTTTTCTACATGTTTGGTTAATGCTATGCATTCCTTGGACTGTTAGTTTCAAATTGTGGTCATAGATGGAATTTCACTTCACATCTGAGTGGAGTTTTTATAACAAGAACAACCCTGAATTTCACCCTTCAAGTAGCTCAAGTTCAGTGATTCTTAGCGCAAAGAATAGCATGCACTTCTGTTTCTTGTGTTTGTTCTGCATAAACAATGGGAAGGAGAAAAGGTTTATTTGTTAATGAAATTGCAAAAATAGTGATTTTAGCTGATGATATAGATGACAATGAAGATGAAATATAAGAATTGGGGTAATTTGTGACAGCATATATAATCCAATATTGTTTACGAAAGTGAACGCTATGTTATAGTAGACCTAAATCACAAACGTCTACATGAAATATAATTTTATAGTAAATTTATTTACAAATAGCATTTAGAATTTGTATTATTCATCATGAGCTTATATACACATTTTATTGTACATGATGACACCTATCACCTTAATCTACATAACCAGCTAATTGTGTGAGTTATTGTTTATAGCTTGTATGACTTTTTGTTTTTGCCTTTCACTCAGTTGTTTTACTCAGAACCCTAATAAACAAACTTTAAACTTTTAAAATTCATTGTGGGGCCGTGGAGGGATAAAACAATTTTAAATCCCTAAAGATAGCCGGTTTCTGCAGTTAAGTACATAATCTTGGCCCGGTACTGAGACTGTTAAGAATTAACAACACAATACCTAGGTTAGTTTTGATAAAAAAAATTATCTATAAATTATTTTCAATAATTAAGATTTTAGTATCATTAGGTTCCCCATATTCTTGTAACCGGTATGAATGTGTTAAAATAATTTATTATTTTCTATTTTATGTAAAAAAAAAAAGTGACCTATGTGAAGTGATTTTTGTGCACCAACCCTCGTTAACATCTATTTTGAAGGCTCGAGTTTAGTATACAAACAGATGCTGTTGGAAATTGTCTTATTACAACAAACACACTATTGAACAGTATAGTGTGATTCATATTGCTATTTGGTAGTGTTTGAGTTGTAATCAGTATTTCTGCATTACATATTTATGTACTAGACCCATAGCTTTTATATAATTTACACAAGATAATAGAGGAAGCTAGTATGAAATGGTATGGATAAGTAACCAGAATGGAAGCAGAGAGGATTCCAAAAAGATTAATGAATGGATATGAAGTATGCTGGGAAGAAACCGCAAGAAAGACCAAAGAAGAGATGGAGGAACAGATAGCAACAAGTCTGCAAGTGGGAGGAGGAGAGTGGAAGAGTGTGCAGGAGGAAGAATGGTGGAAGGAGAGAGGGAGATGGAGGCATTTTACTAAAGAGACCCAGCCACAGGTTAGAAACTGATAATGATAATGATGATGAACATAAAATTGAAAATCAAATATACTACTGTATCATTCCACTACCAAATACACTTTGCAATTACCTATGTCACAGATCATGTGTTTTAAAGTAGACTAATGGTACCCAAAAGAATCACTTTATATTATGTAGATAAGCTTAACTTTGGTCTTATCTTTGTAAAAATAAACACAACACAAATTAAACAAACACAAAAACAAACAAGCTTTTAATCTCATTGGCTAACACGTGATATATTTTATTCTTGAAATTTATTTAAAATAATTTTTAAATTAATTTTTGTTTAGGAAAATAGCCTTTAGAGAACTTTTTTGATAATTTAAATATCTCTTCTTTGTTTAAATTAAAGAAACAGAGTGAAGCATTTTTATGGGTGGCCTTTATTAAGAATGTAAAATTATGACCCTGCACAGTCACTGTTCAATTGATCATGCCAATATTCAATACCAGAAGTGTTAATTTGCTGGAGTATAAAAAATAAATTTTGTTTGAAACAAATATATTGTTTAACTTTTTTTAAAGGGTTTAAAAAATAATAATTTGTTTTATGGTTTATAGTGATCAGGTATAATAAAATAAATGTAGAAATATAATATTTAATTAACTCTTTGCACTATTGTATCTCATGTTGCCACAATGGCATAAGTGAAAATATTTCAATTGTATTACATTATGAGTCCATTTAAATAATTATGTAAGGACAAATTATTAAATAATCCATAAGGAAGTGCTATTAGAAGTTTTTTTTAATAATATTGTAGATAAAATATATATATAATAAATCAATCAAATAAAACATTTATATAATATCAAATTTTAGTAACTTCCAATCAATGTTGGTGAATTCTACTGTTCTTCCTATAAAGCTCAGATTTTAGCTTTCTTTTTGATTATAAATATCCAAAGAATGTTGCTCCGTTTTTAATTTATCTATTTGTTACATCCTTTGTTAGTTTTTTTCCTATTGCTAATGTTGTTTGTGTGTTTAATAAAACATTTCTTGGCAATATTAGATTCATGTAAGTGTGCTCGACTTCACCCAGGAAGCTGATGATTCCAAGTTGGTTGTGATGGAGATTATATTTTTATATCTTTTCTCCACATGTATTCTGGAGCTTTTCCATAAAATCCTTAATCGTGTTTCCTTATGAAGTAGAGTGTTTATTAACCAAACTAATTGGGACTATGAGTTGTTTGGTTATTTAAGCATATATAAACTGGTTTTATCATAATTTTGAGTTTATATTATACAAAAAGCAATAATTGAATCTGGTAAAAGCAAAAAACATAGATATAAATAATATTGAAGTTAGCTTAAGTAAGTTTTATTTTCTGCAAGATGGTTGACTGACGTTTCAGATAACAGACCCGCCACTATATCAGATAATTTAAGGTGCTAATAGCCACAGCAAAACTACTAAAAAAACAATGACCTTTGGGGGAAGGGGAGGGACCATATCTTTAATTAAACGTCCACCTATAAACTGTAATCAAAGTCTTAAGGAAAGGTATTTTAGTAATAATAATATGGTTTGGAATAAGTTCACTCAAAGTGCAGTTTCATGTGCCAACTTCACCAATTGTGCACAAGTAAACTGAAATATTATGTGCAGTGTGAAGCAATAATTTGAGCCAACGCCATTTGCCCCATATTAGAGTAACACAATAAATAATGTTAGATAAAGGTTTGTGATTTGAGATAAAAACAAAACTGTGCAAACATTGATACTTTTCAAGTTGATAAAGGAGTTGTCTTACATTTAATTGTGAGCTGCATGTTGTATGTTGGTTTAGCAAGGTAGATAGATATACCCTAGTAAAAATTTGCTTATTTTATATTAAAATTTAAATATATAATAATTTACGTCATATTATTATTTTCATTAGCATCAATTTATGTGTTCAATTTCAACAACATTTTTGAATCATGCAATTTTTTTTAATAAACATTAGGGTTCTGCGAGTACTCGGATTTCAAGCTTCGAGCCGAGCTAATCATTAAACAAACCTCAGGATCGAGATTGAAAATTTTGTGGGCTTGCAATTTTCAGTTTCCCATGTTGTACGTACAAATTGATTTTTAAAACGCACTATTAATTTAGATGGAATCAGCAGTTTTACTTATAATCATTCGATAATTTAACAAATTGTCAAAATTAATATAAAATGTCATACTAATAATATAAGAGAGTTATAAAACTACTTTAAACTGGTAAACTAATTCAATATTTTCATCAATTTTGAGTTATCCTTGATTGAAGTTGCATTGCCATAACAAGGCAACTAAAATAAAAATTACTAGGTAGATCATGTAATACTTGAATAATCATTATTTTTACATGGTCTCATTCTAAAATCATAATTTTAGTTGAATTAAAAATTCAACATTAAGAATACATATTGTTTTAAAACTTAAGATATTTTAAAATTATGTTAACTTGTCTAAAATCAGTGTTCATCAATATTCCAAGAGATATTTTACCAAACTTACTACATTTAAATAAAAAATGCATGTACTATTTTTTATATCTACTTGAAATAATATTTTAACCATCTTATTTTTCATTTTTTAAGTTTCACCAATTTTATAAGTATAAAAAAATTTAATTGAAATAAATTTTGGGAATAAAATAATTTCTAGTGAAAGTAATATATGCACCCAAATGTGC
>JBCFYV010000012.1:31832129-31883830 GCA_039000515.1 Timema cristinae | reverse complement strand
TTTAAACAACAAAAAAACTATTTAAAAAACAAAAAATTTTAAATTTTTTTTAAAAAAACATTTTTTTTTTCAACCCACTTTTGTTGGGGATTAATTTGACCATGACAACAAGTCTTAAGCTAGGAACGTTTAAAAAAAAATAAAGCAAGTCCAATTTACAAGACTGCTTAAATTTACCTCATCTTTTTCGTATTTATTATTGTCAGTTGAAAATCAAAAACAGAATTTAAATTTTAGCAAAGAAGAGGAAAGTTGCTAATTAAATTTAATAGAAAAAATACAAACAATTTAAAAAAAACAATTCAATTGGTGATCACATTTCAAAAATTTTCTAAAACTTTTTTTTTGTAAAAAACGAAAAAAAAATCTTAATTATAAAATTTCGGGAAAATTTCTTTTGTTCCAAGTATTCTTCGGTCTTCAATTCTTGGGTTTCTTAGACCGTGTAAATCATTTTCAAAGTCACCATATTCAAAAATAAATCACTCATCTCATAATAAAAAAAATGAAAACCTCATTTTAATAAAAACAAATCCCTTGAAAACAGAGTGGCAGTGTTTACCGTTCTTAATGTTGATTTATGTTTCAAACCCGGGAAAGGGTAGATTTTGGTTAATTTTACAAGCACTTTTACATGGACATTAGTCTAACCAAGCTTTGTAAAATTTTAATCATGGTTGTTACAATTAACCTTAGTTAAGTCCTAATGATGAATAATGTGACATTGTAAGATCGGGCCCAAGTTTTCCCCTTCCCTACACTAGGGGGGTTCTAATTAAGCAGAATGGAGAAATAAAATCAAAAACTATATTTTTTTAGGTTGTCCCCTAACAAACTGACTGTTAGCTGCTGATGACACAACGTGGGTGTTAGGTTTGCTGAATGACTATTTGATAATAAAATGTGGCTGTGTTATGGATTTTGCGAATGATTTGAGTTTTTTGTCATTCGCCCTTCATGAACTAAACACACTTAGGGGTTCACCCCTTTCTTTGTGAATGACTTTTTTTTGGGAATATGTACCAGTTTGAAATCGACTCTAAGTTGGTAAATACTGTTTTGGAGAATATTCTCCATGACACCTTAAGAAGTATGTACTCTAGGTAAATAATTTTTTATATGCTCTCAGGGTTTCTTTTTGTTATATTCTGCCTTTCCAACCCTCTATAGTAAAAAACTAAGTTTGAAACTATTGAACAAATCACTCCACCTCCATGGGCCAAATATTGGAATAGTTACTCAACAGTTTCCCTAATTTCCCAAGAGTTCGGCATAGCATAAAATATATTCAAGTGTCTTGGAAGATTAAGTGAATGTACAGTAAATAATAAAAATAAAAATTATTCAAAAAAAATATAGGGTCTCATAATTTGTTTTAGTTAATAACCCACTTACAGCCCTGAATGCACGATAAGAAAAGAGAAGGGCACTGAAAGTGCCGCCCGAGGACTATGCCCACCAAACAGAGGGGTCATACACTAACAATGACACACCGATACCAGGCAAGAAGCGGGACTTTGGTCACAGGGAAACCCCAAGGTTTCAACCCTTCACTCATCCAATAGTTCCACCTATGGAACAAAAAAAGGGTTTACTTCTCAAAAAAAAAATTATGATAGGTTGATTTAAACTGTAAATATCAAAGGTTTAGCGAAAGGGTGTTATGATATTAAGTCTCCCCCAAACTTCTACTGGACAGTTAATAAAAATAGCATAAAAAATAGCAAAGTTTCATATTATGCACCTACAAAAGTTTAAAACACCCCCAAGGCGATGCAACTCAAAATTCTTCTACAAGAAAAAAAATTTTATTTTTCTTTTTCACTTTTCCCTAAAGAGCTAACCTCACTTTTTTGCAAATTTCTTTCTATTTGTCACACTACCATACTTTTTGATTTTTGCCCCTTTTCCCTACTTTAGGGGTAACATTAACCTCAAGAAAGGTTGTCAAGAGGTTGTGACAGGTGTGAAGAGGATTGGGTGCTAAAACCAAAGGTCAAATATTTAATTGGGTAATATATTCAAAACCAATATAAATCACACTATTTTTTACATTCAAAACTACAGTAAGAGGAGGAACACAAAAAAACACAATTTTATATTACAGGGATTTTTTAGCTAGTTTTAAAAGCTAAATTTTTAATACAAAAAGTTTAAGGAATTTTTAAGAGGATTTTTCCATTTGGGGATAGCAAAAGCCTTTCAAAAAAAAATTTGGTTACTTTTAGTTTTTACTTTGAAGACTTGTTTTGTGTAGGCCTACGTGCATAAATTTTTTTAAATAATTTAGTTTTTAAAAGTTAGAAAAATGGAAGGAGAATTGAATAGGCTTAGCTCTTTGGGCACCCTTGTAACTCTTTTATAAAAATGCACAAAAAGGATGATAAATCTATTTTCTAAAATCTAAACCATTGGCTAAAGCTAAAATAATAGGGGATAAAATTTATATACTATTTTGGGGCTTCCTTCTTTAGATAAAAATGCCATGTCTTTGGGAAAAAATGATTAGTTTTTTCTGTTATATCCACACTATATCAAGCAAGAGTTCGCAGGCAACCAAACCCTCCTGAAGGGGACACAGTGAGTGGGCCCGTAAGACTTGTGGCTGTGGTTTGAGTGAGACTGACCCAAAATCATTTTGAATAAGTTCCAGAGGGGGGATGTTAGGCCCCCAGACCTCGTTGTTCACAACAGCCTCAAGTCGTCAAAAACAAAGTGGCCATCTACAGAGTTGGCGTAGCAACCACTGCCGCTACCGCCACCAAAGCACCGATAGCGACTTGGGGGGCCCCTTACATACACATTTCAACTAAAAGACTGAGAAAACCAAGTTGTACACCATTATCGTGAAATAATTAAATTCAAAACATGGAGACAACATACCTTCCTTGTTGTGAGGGGGACTTTTTTTGATTTAAAAAACAACTAATTTGATCTATAGAACAAAACGCTCAAACCTGGTACCATACAAAACTAACTAACAAAGTCAGAGATTTGACACTTACTTTACATAGGAAGGGCAGCGTCCCCTGGTTTGTGTGGTTTGCGAACTTTTAGTCCCATAATTGTGTAAACCCATTATTGTTGTCCCATTTTTTACAGAGAATTTACACTTAAATTTTTTGCCATTGATCGCTCAATGCGGGGGTAGGAGGGGTAGGAAATACAGCGAATTGAACTTATGGGCCCAGTTAGTGGCGCGGCTTGGGCCCTGGCCTAAACTAAAATTGGGTTTTGGCGGGGTATTTAAATTCACGTACAAGGAATCATGGAACTACTCTCGTTTAAAAAAAACTTTTTAGTACAAATAATGGAGAGAGATAAATCATAATAATTTAAATGTTTTATTACCAAATTAATTGAAAAATTTGAAGACTTAATATACCTACAAATAAACTCATTAAAGGAAAATAGGAAAACATTTTGCATGAAAATCTAAAAATTTAATATAAATATTTAACCATATTATAAAAATAAGTAAACGTAATTTAGTATACTTTTTATAAATTATAACATTTATTATTGTTCATTTATCACCGACTATTTATTCAGAGGAGTGGGGATAAGGAATCTTTAGCGATAGTGCCCCCCTATTACATGGAGAGAAAAAACCCCGCAGCATAAAAATAAATCTGATGTGAAAAACCTTTCTATGTGGGCCTACCCGTCAAGTTTTAAATATTGAACCCCTTTTTAAAGGGCACGATAACCTTTATTTTCCAAAAAGCTGGAAAAAAAATTTGGAGCACCCTACAAATATAGTGAGATGTCTACAAAGGGCAGCACCAGATCAATCGTTTAAAAATGTTGGTAAACTAAATTAATTAAAAAAAACTAAAGATATTTAATCTGTTACTATTTCAGCAGTCTAGTAACTCTAGATATACATGAACTAAATAAGCTATAGTAATTATTCGAAGAATGCGGGGACTATCAGAAACAAAAATTTGTAAAAAATTTTGTACCCAGGGGTGATTCTAGGGGATTTCATGTGAAAAATTGCATTTTTTAAATTTAAATTTTTGTAAAATGTTACTTTAGGAAGTAAAGTTAAAAATTTGATGCGATTCATCAATTAAATATTAAAAATGACGTTATCAAATATTTTTTTTTCGGTTTCCACCACGGCACTTTAGAAAAACGAAAAATATGACAGGGCTGACAAACCCTATAAGTAAACAAGTATAGCTGTTAGCAGTTCTATTAATCAGTACGACACGTGCTACTAAGCACGGTTCTTTTCATAGGTATGTAGAGTTTTTTACAGACACAAGCAATTATTACTGTAAATCAAAACATTTTTGGCATGGCGCACACTTTCAGAACATTATTTCAAGTTCTGGAGAAGGGGGGTTTAAAAAAACCCCAAAATCCCCCCCCCCCCCCCATAGCTACCCCATTGATTGTAATTCACTGAATTTTGGACCCCTCTTTTCATGAATTATTTTTTTTATATGAGATTTGTAAGCAAATTTCTATGAAAATCTCTACTCCATTTCCCCAATTTTCTCATAATTTGCATACTTTAATTTGATTTCGAGAACCCCGCGTCAAGATTTAAAGTGACTGCTGCTTGAGAATAGTAGAGAAAGGGATATCACATATATTTCTCTATGAAATGGTAGGACTCACAACACAAAACGAATTAACTATCTCCTGTCTGAACCTCCCATCGCGCCTCATAAATTTAAGGAACAGAGCACCGCACCATTTTTTACTAAGTCGTTCGCCATTTAGAAATCCAATCTAACAACTTAAAAACCTACGAAAATGCCTAAGGGGTTACCCTTTAAAATTTCGTATGGGTTTCTTTTTCATGATTCTCAACCCTCCTTCCCACATGAAGAGCTTGCAAATTTGCGTCATCCCCCCTCCCCTCCCCCCCCTCTTGCGTAGTTATTTTCGATTTGGTAAGTTTGATTATTTTTAATAGTAATCAGATTTTTAAAAATAAGGGTTGCTAATAAAGCGGTTGATACAAATTTTATAATGCTTTTGTTGCAGTAAGTAAATGAAATTTGGGAAATTCATAATTAAAAATATTTATTTTCTTATTAAAAAAAAATCTTGCCATAAATCGATAAAAAAAATCTTACTTAATAATCTTACTTCCCCCAGCCCCTTTTTACCCGACACCCCTCGTAAAAAACGGAGAAAATAAAAGCCCCCTATTTCTAAAACCCTTACGTAATTTAATTATGTTCCCCAATGAATTAATACGTCTTGTTTTTTGGTTCAGCTATATTTTTCTTTAAATGAGATATAACTTAGTGTAAGCACCCCGTCTTACTACCCGTTCGGGTTTTTACGCCTATGTACTAATTACGCTAAATATTTTTAGGGATTGGGGAAGGGTTATATAAAGTGTATCCGTGTTTGCGGGAGGGGAGTGGTGGTAAGCTATTTTGGAAAAAAAAACCCTGGGGGCACTCGACCGAAAAATATTGCTTCAGTAATACATTTAGTTTAATTTTCTCACAATGTAATTAAACAGTTGTTGAATATTTATCAGAACATGCGGGGTTCGACCCTAGGCCTAAATTTAAACAATCGGATAAAAGTACATTACATGGCTGGGTGGCCCTTTATACAGTGTGATCAGCCCAGTTTTTAAAAAAAAGATTCATGCAAACTTTATTTATAACAAAACGATTCATTCATAATAATAATTGTTGCCATTGTTCTTAAGTCTATTTAATCATATATCACTTGTTTTGTAAAAATCTTTTGTTCCACTTTCAGTACAAAAAAAAATTACGGCACCCCCGTCTATTTTTTGGGCAGTATAAATATTATTTTTTCCCCTCTTTAAAAACCAAAGGGTTTCCACTAGATCATGCTTCTGATGGGGTTTAAAAACCAACTAAAATGTCGTGATAATAAACCTCGCAGATGGAAATTTTCCCAGATCCTCTATCCCCAACACCGGGACCGAGCTGGTCGTGGGGGGACCGCCGCGCTCGGGTTTCCCGGGGGTACGCATCCGCCCCCCCCCGCCATTTCAAATGCTCGTTCAGTCAGTGCACCACTGACACGCTCATTGGGAGCCAGAGAGCACTGTATGGGTTTAAAAATAGTTTGGAATGCATTATTGTGATAGTGCCATTCTAAAAGCCGTGTGTGTTTTTTCTGTGTTATTAAATGTGTCGTATGGGAGAACAATACAGATCTCTTTGAATTGAACTGATCTTTTGGGTATGTTTAAATTCTTTTCTGTTTTTTTCTAACTTTTGACAGATGGGAAAAAAAATCAAAATGATTTGGGAATGCCTTAATGTTTACTTTAATTGGGGTGTTTATAAAGGTTTTGGCTCACAGAAGGTATTGGGGAACGTAAAAATGTTAATTATTTCTCAACCGTGTGCTTATTGGTAGAACGTTCCGAAATAGGCACCCATATAATTAATTATATACCCTGATTTTGGTAGAAAGAATAATATCTGGTAGTTACTAAAGTTACTAACAATTTTAATATAAGGTATATTCATACATCACGTCATGTTATCTGCAGCCGTCACTTTTGATAGATATCACTATCTATAAAATAACACAAATAATAATATAGTAGTAAAATGCTTCATTAGGCCTAAAGGGCTGTAAACATTTGTAAACATTTAACGCCGCGTGTTACTACCCTTGGGGTTATACGCTTATGTACTAATTACGCTAATTAGTTTGGTATGAGGAAGATTTAATTTAGAGTTAGTATACCCGCATTTGCGTGAATAGAAAGAGAGAGAAAGTGGGAAACTATTTAGAAAAAACCACCTTCAGATATCCTACCGGAATCGAACCACGATCTCCCCATCATTGGTAGTCTAGTCTATTACGAGAGTAGAGCTTTAGACCGCGCGGCCACTGAAGGGGAAAATTTTCTAAACTGTTCTTCCAACCTAAATCAGACTATAGATACGAAACAAACGAAGCGGCTTGATTACGAAGATTCAATTAGAATTTTTTCAAAAAATGTTGACTTGGTTTCGACTTGACGAACTGACATAGCGGTTTGCAATAATGTTGCTACTTGCTTATCATTAATGTTGATATGTTATCTAGCATATTTTGAATGTATCAACCCTGCGGCCTATGTTTTGTGCAGCTGTTATCATGTGACAGAAAAAGCTACAAAAGTACAAGTAAAAGTATCGACTAGTTATTTTAAATCCGACTATTCTTTATCTAATCCAATTCTATCCAACTATTAATACAATTTTAAATCTTTATGTGTTCGTTTTATTCAAATTCTATAGTTTTATTTTTTTAAAATTTGACAAATCAAATTTTGATCAAATCCGTTGAATATGGGAAAGGCCTTTTTTCAAGATTTTTTTAGTTTAAAATTTCAAGTTTATACAACGGAAAAAAAAAATGAAAATATAACGATCTGATTTAAATTAAACTAAGAGGCGAAAAATTTGGCGCCACTACTCATTATCTTAGACCACTCACATAAATTGTTTCTGCCTATACACACGCCCAATACAGTTAGGGACTTTTCATAATAATGAAAGATTGGTAGAGCTAGCTCAGCGGTAATGTTTTACGGGCCCAACTTTACCCAAGAAGTTGTTACTCAAATTCCGACCGTGTCCACTTAGCAATAATTTTTTACCACAAAAATTTGGGGGGTAATGGTCACAGATTCAATTCGCCCAAAGGGCCCAATTTAACATGGTCCCCGGCTCGGGTTCGGGGAAATTTTGTTGGACTGTTTCCTACTGTCACATATTCGTTTGGGGAACTTTTTAAACTCTTCTTGGGGTTTTACTTTTAAAAAAACTAGCATTACTATTTTACTTGTTTTAAAAATAAAAACTTTGAAATATTACTTGCCCCTTTCTCACTTTTTTTTAACAAACGACATCAAAGCAAAATTTTTACTTGCTTACTATTGTGGGCAGAATTTCCCGCACAATTTCTTCTTCGTCATCTTATGTGAGAGCTCTTCCCGAAAATTTTCAATTTACCAGAAGTCCCCCCTAAATATATTGTCCGGGTAGCCATTAAACACGAGTGAAGAAAAAAACAAGACCAAAAAATTCCCCAGCTTTGGGATAAACCACCCTACACGAGCCCATAAGTACCCTGCCCTGTGGTCGGGGTGGGGGTAATGTAAGGGGCGGGGGAAGAAAAAAAGGTAAATTTGCCTAAAACACAAAGAGAAAGCGAAAGTTAAAATAATTATTGTATTTTCGTGTGTAACATTGGGCCAGGGGCCACTACTATTGTACTTAACAATTTTAATAGCTTGGCTCTTTTAATCCTTCGTAAACAAAGGGGTATTTTTTTTTAACAAATACATGCATCCAACTTTTATACTTACGAATCGGGAACTTCGTGGAAATTAACGAGTTTTATGTAAGCAACAAGAGCCTAATTTGTCGTTTTTTTTCTTCAATTTGAGAAAATTTTGAGCCGCACAGAAACGGAATTCGGCGGTAAGCTGGTTGGACACCCCGGGGCTTAAACCATGGGGACCACTGATGAGGTAAATCAATCCCAATTTCAAAATTGGTTTTTTTCTTTCAGGACCACAAGTAATTGATATGACAATTTATTCCTGTGTGTTGCATAATTTATGTTCACCAATACCGATTTAAAACTCCCCACCCCCAGAGACAACCAAAGTAAAATTTTCCCTTTGAGTGAGTAAATCTGTACAAAAGATTTTTTTAGGAATAACATCTGAAAGTACTTTTTTATTACCAGAATCCTACTTATATCTCAGCCTTCTTCCAAACAATGGAATAGGAATTATTAAACAAATAAAAATAAGAAAAGCCATTTTAACGGTGAGAGACAACTTTTAATGTAGTATACGAGTAAATGTGGCCGGGTCACAAACAAGTAAGAAAACAAACTCTAACCTAACGGGGGTTTTTCCGTTTCGCTCCTTTTGCCACTTGATCCTTCAACACTGGTTTCCCCGCAGTGTCACTTCTGGGTGTTTGATAGGACTGAACGTAGCAAATCCTAGGTTGAAGGACTCAACTGCCAAAAGGAGCGCAACCATTTTAACCAAGAGGTTGATGCCCTGGGTATATTATTTTTTTGGACCGGGTCTATTGATGGAGATTTTAAAAAATATTTTTCCCACTCTGCCTTCACGCAAATGCAAACACATTTAATTTTAAACCTTTTCACTTCTTCCACATTCGCTGTGTACATTGCTTTAAGGACAGGATGTGTAGTAAAACATGGTGCGAAAAAAACAACCAGAAAGATTTTCTGGCGGGTCAATTACATGTTCTCCACAAACAACCTAACACCATATCCAAACTTTGGGCTCTACACATATTGTAATGTTATTGTTTTTGCCCCTAAAGAATATTGAGAGCATTGACAATAATATTGTACTAATTTTATAAACGTATCTTATTTCATTTAAATTATAATCTATTACATGGCGTTTAAAAAGCACTTCTTCTTCTAAGAAGGCAAAAGCCACTGATCAGTGACGTCACGCACGTGACGTTAGCCGAGTCAATATGACAATATAAGATTTTTAAATAATAACTTCCTCTTCTGGAAAGTTCGAATAGAGATTTTAAAAAGTAACTTGAGTCAGTTTCCGGCTCTCGGACCTTCTAGTGACATCGAGATGTTTTTGTCTTGTATTTTGTTTTCTAAACTAAACCTTCTCGAAGCTTCCATGAGCAATGGATATATACAAAGGATGGTGCAATGTAAGGGCAGTACTGCTCAGAACTCACTAGGCACTAGTCACTTGGCGTACAGTCCTTGAAACCACTCGGAACTTGAGCACCGGGTCCGCGATCCTTACGATCATACAATAGGCCGCGTATATATTTCGACGACATGATCTATTTTCTCTAGAAATAAACTGAGATTTAGAAATAAAAACATGTCAACATAATAATGTGTATTAATTATACAATAAATTTTAAAACACCAATAACTCTTTAATTGGCGCTTGATCACGGGGCTATAAATACCAATTAACTCAACCACATCAAAAATAACCGGACCGCTTTAAAATTTGTGTCGACCACGGGCAATTATCAGCTAACTAAACGGTATAACTTCAATCGACGCCCAACGTAACGAACCAGATCCATAATTCATCGAACGACGCGGAGAGAGACGACGTCCAAAACATCATAATTAGCGGCCAACGTAAGCAATAATATTCAATAACACTTCAATTGGCGCACAACGCAGGGACCCGTAAAGCAGAAACGCTTCAATATGTCTGAAAATATAGTATCCGTGTGTTGCTCTGGTTTTAGAGGAAGAGGATGGATGAAAAACTCATTACACATTCAGCGTCCTCTGATATTCTCTGTAAAATGACACCTCCTCTCCCCCCCTCCCCTCTCCTCCCCTCTGCCCTATCCTTATGAATTGGTGGCTGTATACGTAGAGTCATTACCCCTGGAGAATCGATGACAGTAAACCAACTGATGGAAGAAGGGGTAAGTAGCTTCTTCGTCGCGTGGAGAGGTAGGCCTCCCTAGGTAGAAGAAACATTCTTAAAAACGTATTTGTTTGACTTATAAGTTGGCAGCACTATCAGTAGTCTGTCGCGCTCGCTCTTCGTGTGCAACTAACCCTCCCCTCCTACCCACACTATATTATTGTTATTATTTATTTGAGGTATTTAACGTGCACTTTCTGAACTGACTCTATCAGCACACGAGAATTTTCACGTGCAACAGCGAAAAGGCGCATCAATTTTGCCAGGAAAGGTATTTTCACATACTTTCCAGGGATCTTTTTACGTGCCACAATCGACATGGGACCGGCTTTACTTCCTCTCCGAAGGAAGATGTACTACGGATTTTTATCGCTCAAGAAAAATCCGTTGCCCCCACCGGATTTGAACTCCCAAACATCGGTATTGAGACAAGCACTTTACCCCAAACCACCGTGGTAGACCAATACAATAGTGTGTGGGTTAGTGCCTAAGATCTCGTGTTTCACCAGTGCGAGTTTGGAAGATAAAAATATTGCATATCAAACACTGAAAAAAAAGTGATTAGGCCTATATATTTATATTCATTGTACATCTGTCAAAATTCATACCCTCTGTCAAAATTTACTGTTGCAGAACACATGGTTAAAGCGTTTTAGTAAATTAAAAGTTGATTAATGAGTTTGAGTTTTTTGTGCACGGAATCTTACTCCCCATCCGATTATACGCATATTTACACTAATGGGGTAGGAATGAGGAAGGCAACATTTGAGGAAACTTACTCGCATTTGCATAATAAGAAAGCGTAAAACAATTTTGGAAGAAAAAAACCCCCTCAAAACAGCCGATCTAGATTTGAACCCCGACCTCCTCGCCACTCTAAAAACCAGACCAAACTATTGCCCACTGATGCGTGTTATTGCTATCGCAGTTCGACTGTACTGAATTTCGAGGTAATCGATTATTTGATGCACGCTGGTATTAAGTTCATTCGCTATAGGAGGGGTGAAAAACTGACAATTACCAATAGTTACCAAATATACTCTCATGTATCCATACGCCAAAACCAGGGTGATATACAGTTGCTGTCACTTTAATAAAAACATTTTATTATGAAACTAATAATTTAAATGACTCTTTATTTGAATTATATAAACCATATAAAAATATTTCGGTGCCCAGTTATAAGAAAATACAAGTGTGAATATAATAGGCCTAGTTTTTTAATTTATTAATTCATTGACTATAATATTATATCTTGTTTCCACAACCTCGAAACAAAAAACATAATAGATGTATTAATATTTTATTGTTATTTCAATAAGTTATAAAAAAAGCTAACTATACAGAAAATCCTTAAATAATATTAGAAGCGTTTTGAACACTTTTGATTAATAATAAGTTGACCTGGCGGTCTAGGGTAAGGATGTCAGACTTCTGTGCTAGGGGTCCGGGGTTCAATTCTCAGTCCCGCACAGATTTATCTGATTACCAAACCTTTCCTTCTCCTCTGACAAGACGTGTATTGATCATATCTTGTGAATGTGTGGAATGCCAGGCCTCCACCGTGGTTCGGATCCCACGTTAAACTGTAGGTCCTCCATTTCATCTCACAATCACCCTACCATTACACATTAGCGTAAGTAATACCCCGAACGGGTAGTAAGACGCGGCGCTAATAATAATAATAATAATAATAATAATAATAATAATAATAATAGATAATATAGTATTATTTAGAGAATAATACTTATGTCTACATTAGCGACTCTAAAGCAATGTTTTGCAATAAAGAATTTTTTCTAGCTGTCACCTACATTCCTACCGTAGATAGGGTATATACAGCGTACTTTGAGGGAAAGTGTAACATTTGAGCCTATAACCCTCTCCTCGTACGCGAATCGGGACTCATCATCATTGACCTTTCCCTCTCTTGCCAATCTGACAGGGTTGCCACCATCTGGGGTGCGTCCCCTCCCCTCATACACTTCATCCTAATTATCAGTTCAGTTCTGAAGACGGGGGCTTTCGAACAGGAACGTCCGGAGCCGCTGTAATAGGGGTGACCTTTTAGAAAGCTTTACCAAATACCTATACTGTAAAGCACCCCTACTTAGCTCCCCCACTTTTCAAATATAAGATTAATATTCAATTATGTATTTCTAAAAACTTGATTATTTTCCTCTGTAAATATAAAAACAAAAACATAATTAAGAGTGGTAATTGTTTTCTAATAAAGGAATGGAAATAAAAGCCACTTCATGGCCTAGTGATCTAAGTCGTCACTCTTTTGTGTTAAACTGGTTTGCCGATGACGAGGATATCGGGTTCGAAACCCCGGTCGGATCCGCTGAGGGTAGTTTTCCCTAAATGGTTTCGTACTCTAATGACGTTTTCGTTGCCACGAAGCCCCACAGTTAGGGAGCCAAATGATATGTTTCACGTCTAACATGCCTTACTCGTTCATCTTGGGGTGCTGAATTATTGTACTGTGCAGTAGCACAAGGTCGGGTGATAATTATTATAATGTTATGCCTCACCCACTATAGATTCTTGGGGATTTTGTTTTAATACCTTCCAAGGCTAGTTGAGTTTAACATGAATGCACTATTTATTAAAAAAATCACTTTTATAATTAAACGTTTTACATTGCACTGACACAGATTCTATTTGTGTGACAACCAACGCGGAGAGAGCCTCGTAGAAGCTTCTCCTGCCCCTAATATTTGACCTACCCCTTGCTTCTGGACCCATACTCTTTAGTTCTAAACCAACCATAAGAGAGCTCTTGGCAGTCTGATGTTATTAAAGCTAGATTCTTATTGGTTGTCCTAATACTGTTTGACATAAAACCTTGGCCAACTCATCACCGCATTTTTGAATGGAACGGAAAAAAACTTTTAACAAAACAAGGTTTAATACGTAATGTATTTGAATTTACTTCTGAAAATGCCTTATGGGCTTAAAACACATTGAAATAAAATAATAATCAATTAAAATGATTTTAATAATATATATATATAAATTTGAATTTAGAATTTTGTACTGAAAAAAGACACGCTCAATTTTGCCTGGTCATCCATAGATAAAGTATTGAGAGGAAAATTTACATACTTTTCTTTAAAGAAAAATATATACTTTATCCATGACTTTTCAAATAACTGAACGGGCCCAAAACATGGTCATTAACACTCTCCTTCCATGCAAATGCGGGTAGATTACCTCTTAAATGCTTCCCCTACTCACCCCTAACCCCGTTAGAGTAATTATTAACAGGTGGTAAGACGCAGTGATAAAAAAAATTGCACACAATTTTAAAATATCTAAGAATTAATAAATAGCTAGCATATTAAAATATATTTAAGACTACCCACTACCCTGACCACAGAGACAAAGGGATATGCAGTAGTGGAGGAAATGGCTTTATTGTGCTCGGTGTCCCAGTCTCACAATGTAACGAGTAACCAACCACACTCCAGAGTGGTAACCGACCCTCTTACCCTCTTTTGCTCGCGCGCTTCGGTGCGCTTTGCGACATGTTGCACATGCGTAGTCCAGAGCTACAAGAGTCGTGTATACACTCTTGTTTGTGGAAATGCTTAACCCTATGATTCCATTCTTATATTGGCAAGAGTGATTCCAAAGTACATATCCATGGTTTAAACTGTCACACATTAATATATATATATATATATATATATATATATTATATATATAAATATATATATATAATATATATATATATATATATATATATATTAATAACTTCCGAATGGAAGTTGAAAAATCTTATGTTTAGGTTTTGGGTTGCCAAAACTTGTAAAAGCTCACTGTTTTATTATAGATGATAAGTTTTTTAATTACATGTTATTTTACAAAAAAATAACGTAAACTTAAGTTTTTCCATACTATTTCATTACTTTTAATAATTTCTTGTTATCCAATCCGAAATAATATCGTTAATTAATACTTTTTAATATAGGCTTCGTACTAACTTGGAAAAGAAAATATATTTGTAATTTATTTAATAATAATAAATTATTTTATGATTATTTTATCATATTTTGAAATATTTAACTGAATAAAATATTTTCATCAACTGCATGGGTGACCATTGTAAATAAACTGTTTGCGTCATGATCAATCACATTGTTTAAATTCTTCGGTCGCCTTTTGTGAAAGTGATTTGAATAATATTTTTTCAAGTGGAATAAAACGATTAATAAGCTTTCTGGCCGACATAAAATAAATATAAATAATATTGGCCTAAATTACTGTGGTTAACAATACATTCATATATTACCATGTCTTCATTAGCTATCCAAAGTGAGTGATTGTCAGCTTTTGGCGTAATGATATATTATAGACTATTTCTAGTAACTTTTTTAAGCCCTCATCCAAGTAAACTCGGTGGTGAATGTACTTTAGCACGCCTTGCTACAGTTTTTAATTTTTTCAAGGGGTAGAAAATACTTAATCTAAGGGTTAGGGATGAAGCGGGTGGCTTGGAAAAAATTCACCCTTTCTTTCCATCTTACCCATTATCATGAAGAGAGAATAATAAAACAACAGTGAAAACCTCCGTAAGCAAATGTGCTAGAGATAAGGGAGGTTGATTTAAGAAGAAGTTTACCGGCATTTGCATGAAGAAAGAGTGGAAAACCATGTAAGAAAATCCACTCTCAGTACACCCGGCCAAGATTTTAACCACGATTTCCCTGCCATTGGTAGGGTAGTCTATTGCAAAAGTGATAATATAGATCAGACATGTCAAACCTGTGTGGCCTGATCCACGATTCAATGCGACCCGTAGATCTTTTTGATGAACCAACATGCAATGCGGCCCGATTCATTTGAATATAAACATGGAAGTATTGCATCGATATAAATCATACCATTTGAAAATTGGACATTATTTGGGAAAATCTAGCAAGTGAGATTGGTGTACAAAATGTTTACTCCTTGGAACAATTGTTTTCTCTTATGACAAGGAACAAACACCTGAGAGATCACGGCTAATGAACACACATTTGACATCACATATGAAAGTGACTTAAACACAAGATTTGAAACATAACATTCACACACACCCTAGATGCGAAAAGAAAGTTAAAGATTTCTGTTAAAAACAGATTAA
Organism: Timema cristinae; assembly: GCA_039000515.1. Taxonomy (NCBI): domain Eukaryota; kingdom Metazoa; phylum Arthropoda; class Insecta; order Phasmatodea; family Timematidae; genus Timema; species Timema cristinae. The sequence goes on along the minus strand of JBCFYV010000012.1, from coordinate 31,868,258 downwards.
TTTTCTTTTTAAACCCTGTCCGGTGGCGAATCCGTTAATTACTTAAGACAAAATGAGGGAAGTAATAATGAAACTAGGTCAGTATTGACTTGATGGTTTGGGAAGGGGGAAGGGTGCGAGTGGGAAGGTACGGATGAACAGTTTTCCTCGGTCCGCCCGTTTGGGTTGGCCAATAGCCCCCATTCGACCCTTATATATTTAATTTTGCAGCGCGTCTTACTACCTCTTCAGTTTAAACGCACATGTACTAAATACGCTAAATGAGTTAGGGATTAGGAAAGTTAAATTTAGAGGAAGTGTACCCGCCTTTGCGTGGAGGTAGGGTTGGAAACTATTTTGTAAAACCCATCCTCAGTACACTCGGTTTGAATTCAAACCTTAATCTCCCTGTGGTCGACAGTATAGTCTTAACACTATAATGGTGCCTTAGATCATGTGGCCACCGATGTTGGTCTATTCGCATTTAATTAGGTTAATGGGGTAGGAATGAGGAAGGTAGAGTAAACATTAAAATGTCCCTGCATTTGTTTGTAAATATACTAAGAAATCACCTGGCCTAGATACGAACCCCGGCCTCCTAGTCATATCCGGCGAACCAGACTAGAAGAGATTTACACCTTTGTCCGCGTGCCCCGCTGATGCGGATGTGATGATTGTGATCAATATGTTTTGTTTTTGTTTGTAGCTATCCTATTTGACAGTACGTCATTTGCCCATAGAGGGCGGGTGGAGACATGTCAATATGTGAGCGTCATCGAAACAGGATATTTAAACTATTCAAGATGGTGGATCCGATTATCTGATGTATCTCTCTTGCTATAGGTACGACACATGCTAGCTAGGCCGAGAGCTGTGTTCGCTGTTGTAAGGTTGTATATCAATCAGCCCATTTCGTCTCTCTTAATTCATGCATGGCGGGTTGCTGAACGGGTGTCACTGCCTTCACAGTAACGTTAAACTTCATTTTTTTTATTTTATGCCGATATCATGATCAACTTAACGTTCACGTAACTCGAACATAACACAAGTCATGAAATTGAAGTGTCTGTAAGCAAATTGTTCACCAACATGGAAGCAAGCATATTAGGCTTCAAATACTTGCAATAGAAACCTAGTGGAGCAATAGAATAAAATGTTGTGCATCGTATAAGGTGATGGTGCTTGCAAGACTCGGGCCATATATATATTTTTTGAATATTTATATTGTTAATGGATCATTGTAATATGGTGTTGCTAGCTTTGTAGTTTGATACGAGTATTATACAATTTACAAATTAAGTACTACACTGCGTTTGAAACTGATTTAGGATTAAGGTTAGCACAGCCGTAGAGGGGAGGGGATGCTCTTGACATTCTCGACCAATCCGTGAAGGTAGTTGTCATAGCAACCGATGCACGTTGTCAGATTTCTTCACAGTCACTGAGTATGTGTGCATTGTAGTAGCGCAAACTCCCTCCCTCTATGTGGCAACTATGCTACCCAACCTACAGTAGCCCCATGGCTTCTTTGGTGCTTATCAACAGCTCACAAGCTGACTTCTGACAATACTAATACAGTCTATATAGGTATATACCTAAATTTTGACTGTCAGAAGTGACAGCTGCTAAACACATGTTTTTTGCAGATCATATGGTTCGGCGTAGGGATACATAATTTGGTCTAGTAACTTTTCAAAGCCGTCAGCTGTCAACTGTGAGCTGTCAGTCAGCACCAAAGAAGCCATGGGGCTACTGTACTTACCACGCGGATCCTAAAGCAGTTTAAATCGCAGTATAAATAGTCGTGTTATCGAGCGACGTTGCTCAGAACATCGATGGCTGACCGGAACACATGGTACACTTTACGTGAAGCAACTTGAAAGTTTTCCTCTGAACAACTCTAACGTTAAGTGAAGGTCACGCCAACACAGTTAAGTGCAACGTGATGGCTTATATTTAAAACCACGCTATGTGAACGTCGAGTTCCGGCATTATAAGGGAAAACAAACTTATTCCATGCTGTGTGTTCATGTCTGTATCACTCCCTTTAGTTTGTTTTATAATAAATGACGGAATTAAACTAAACAGTGCACACATAGGCCTTCACAAAAAAATCCTTGATTCGTGTTTTAAACTTTTCTATAATATATCAAAGGAAGCTCCAAGCTAAATGACATGTTTGTGATCAAAAAGTAACAAATTGTTTAGCTAAGTTTATTAAAGTTGTCATGTATGTAGTCAGGGTATTTTATACTATCAAAACATATAATACAACTGTTGTAAACAATTTTGAAATATGTGCAAACGTGTGTTTTGAAAAATACTTAAGTTTTGCCAATAAAAAATCTCGTGAAGATTTTGCTAAGTATGGTAAACACGTAGTCCTTCCTTAATACATGAGTGCCATTTTATTAGCAGGTCTATTCGACTTTTTCGGTTAAAATAACTGTCCAAAATTTCGAAAAATAATTTATCCGGTTCGGTGCTAAATAAATATATTATAAAAGTTGGCGGTGTCCGAGATAAGAAAATATTTTCTAGTAAATTAAACTTGGTGAACGCAGTTTCCTCTTGGGACGTATAATAATTATTTATATTTATATTATTATTATTATTATTATTAGCACCGCGTCTTACTACCCGTTCGGGTTATACGCAATTTATATTTATAACGGGTGCAATTATTTGCTTAAACTTACGCATGGCAGTCTGCTTGTTTTGTCTGCTAACTTAACTAAAGGTCTCGAATTTGATTGTCGAGATGACTGATAATCTATCATCGGTTAGGAGTCAGCCAAAGTGCTGTTCAAATGGTAGTTTAGTTTTTTAAGTCGTGTGATACTATAATCGGTGTGTTTAGAAAGTTCACTCTAAATATCCCTATATCAGCGCCGGTGGGCACGCAGATGAAGACATCACGTTTTGATTTGTCCGGTTTGCTGGTGATGATAATGCTGAGGGTCGAACCCCAACTGGTTGTAGACTATTGAAGTAGTTTGTTTTAGCCTAAATTATTTACCACTCTTCCTCTACTCAATTGCATATACATATTCTATAAGCGCCACCTTCCCCATCCCTACGCCATTAGTGTACATAATACAGACGTATAGTAAGACGTGGAGCACGGGGGAACAAACTAGGATACAAAAATCAAAACCTCACGTTTCGATGAGCTGGCCCCGAGCCAGCATGTGCGTGCTGGCTCGCTACAGCATCACCAGACTTAACCATCTTAAAAATTACTTCAAATTTTAAAAACAGGTAAAAATATTAGCAAAAACTCGTCATGAGTGTACATGACTAAATTAAACTCGTGCTTAACAAATGGAAACTAAAAATAGATATATAATGAAAAGTATTGAACAAATAAACTCTTGCGTCCCGCAAAATATAATAATGATTTACAAATATGTGCATCAGAAGTAATAGCTATCCCCTTCCAACGCAACCCTTTTCAGATTAGTTGCAGTGTCGCACCAGGAATGTGAATTGTACAACCATACAAAGAGAATACACAGTTCCCACCTCTATTATTTTCTGTCGTCCTCGGTGGTCTTGGGGTAAAGTGCTCATCACAGGACCCGATGTTCATGGTTTCGAACCCATACATTTACCGGCAAAATTGATAGGCCCTTTCTCTCTCCCTCATAGAAATTCTCATGTGCTGTTATAATCAGTAGGTTCAGAAAGTGCACGTTAAATAAACTGAACAAACTACATTGTCTTCTTATTCCGACAACTTTATGTTGAAACAAAATAGTTAGACTAGCGAATAAAACTCATGGTTTCTAATTAATAACAAATATCTCTTCACCAGTACCTCTGATATTTTCCAAACAATCTGACATTCATGGTTCTCCTTGATCTCTCTCCCATACACCAGCTGAAGAAAGGGCAATTAGAGGATATTACGATCCCTTCTCTACTCCTCAGTCACACCATCGCACTAGTGCTTCCAAGCGGTGATATATAGAACTGATTTTTAAATTTCAATTAACCACGTAGATTTTTGTTCATTTGAGCTCGTGGCAGTGGCTTAGCCGAACAAGTGCGACCCGTGTTCACCCTCACTTCCTCTCAGAACAGATCTGGCTTAAAAATCAAGGCCATTTGGATGTGCGGGAAGTCAGTAAAACCGCGTACACACCTAAGGAACGAACACAAACATAACCGAACGAACGAATGAGTGTGGACGCGACAACAATCACAAACGAGCACGAACAAAGTGCATCAAACGCCGGCGAATGCGATCAACCAACTGTTCGGTTCTTCAAAGAAAAGGTAACCTGGTGGTCTAGGGGTAAGGTGTCAGACTTCTGTGCTGGCGGCCGGGTTCAATCCTTGGTCCCGGCACAGATTTATCTGATTTCCAAACCCTTCCTTCACCTCTGACAAGACATCTTGTGAATGTGGGGAATACCAGGCCTCCACCGTGGTTCGGATTCCACGTTAAACTGTAGGTCCTTCATTTCATCTCACAATCACCCTACCATTACCCATTAGCGTAAGTGCCTATAACCCAAATGGATAGTAAGACGCGGTGCTAATAATAATAATAATAATAATAATAATTCAAAGAAAAAGTGTTAGTTCCTGTTCGACTGTGCGCGCCAAGTGTGGACGATATCTGAACATTGACGCTTGGTTAATTTTGAGCACCAAATGTAGTACTACGCTTGAAAAGGTAAATGTAGGAGAGTAAAATGGTTACATTAGTCTTGATAGTACAATAGTTATAGCTACTTTTAATTGAATGGTTTATTTTTAGGTATCATATCGAAGAGAAAGGATGAAATAAGTTTCTCATACAGGCAAATAAATGTTTCTTCTCGCCACAGCATTTGAAGAACTGAACTTGTTTTAAGATTAAATAAATCTGAACGGGACGGCCGAAACGTCAACAAACAGAAAACTTTTTGGTCTGGTTGCTCGTTTTTGTCTATTCGCGTGCGTTCATGCGCTTTCCCATTAGTTCATGCGCATTTACGTTCGTTTGTGCTCACACTTGCATGTTTTGTTCGTTCAAATTCGTTCGTAAGGTGTTCACGCGGCTTTAAACTCATGACTTGAACACAAATGCGAGAAAAAAAAATCTGTATTGATTGTGGGAGAAAGATGTAGGTACTGAATCTTAAATACGTATTAAAAACATAATTTTAGAGGCCTATAACTTTTAAATGGCTTGAGAAGTAGGACTTGGGGGGGGGGGGGGGGGGGGGCGCACCTCAAGTTTACTTGTTTTAAAAGTGTATTTTCTGATTTCTCCTTCTTACAAAGATAAGGGCTAAAGTTATTGCATAAATACACAGCAAAATTGACACTTGAAACTATTCTACTAATGCCGCCGCTCCTCCCCGAACTTAATTTGTGGCCGCGACTCTACTTTGGGTATATACATACAAGTGTCTGTCGTCCCCTCTCAGCTTGTCACGGCTGGAGTGAAGTAAGGCAGGGCCCACGTGGTGCAGTGGGTAGGGCAAGTCCTACGGTGTGCCCACACAGACCATGACCTCAGAATTGATCAGCTCTTGCCCGAACTGCTGGATCATAACATTAGCATCTTCCTCCCCGGCTTCATTCTCCACCCACAGGACCGGCCGCACGGATAGCGTGGCAGACTCTGACTTGGGAGGGGGCGGGGTTCACTCAGAGGGCGGGCGAGAGATAGGGCAAAGCGGCAAAGCCCTCCCTCTCTTTAACCGCTGGTGGTCATGAAAATAATTACTATTCTAGAAGATATTTAGAGTTATTTTGGGGTTATTAAGGACAAACCATTACAATAATGTGAATGCAGTAAATGTATTTTTTCCTTGTATGGTAAATAATTAAAATTAAAAGAAAAGCATCCAAGTATGCTACATTTATACACTACACTCTGGTTTATGAATAAGAGTTAAATAAATCTGAGTAAAATATTTTAAAAGCCGTTTATTTCGAAGGCTATAATTATTTTGACGATATTTTCTATTTATAAATTAGCAAAATTGTTTCTAAATGTGTATAATATTTACGAAATCTCCCAGGAATAAATGCGTGTAGGAATATTTTTATACTATTATTAAATATTAACCATAATTTAATTAAGTAAAAAATGACGGCCTGTACACGGGAATTGAACTCGTATCCAGATTATCAGTTTAAATAAAGCTGTCCTATCTAAATGTTTTCAAAAACTACTTGTCCTCAAACACCTATTTTTCAATTTGACTGGTATTTTTTTTCAATATACTATCCAAGTTGAGACTCCAGAGTGTATTTACAAAAACACTTCATACACAAATAAAATATAAAGTTTAAAATAGCAAGTATACATTACTGACGTTTAGAAACTGCTGGTAACTAAGTAATAAATAAATAAACACACCGAGAATGCAAGTGTTCTATCTCCAAACTTTTTAAATTTGAGATATTTGGTGTTTACGTTTATTTAGAATGCATATGATTCACCTGCGGTTAAATTGAGACTACTATATAATTACTTAAGAAGATATCAACTCGAATCGTCATCTAGTAACATTGGTTTTATACACAATGTCAAACTTCAATGCTCTTTTACACAAAAGTGAAAAATTGGACATAGAACACTTGCATTCTCGGGTGACATGTCGAAAGCGCTGGATAAAGATATTTTTAATAGAATCGCTTGATAAAATTGGTATCATAAGTCATATTTGTGAGTGGTTTGGAAATTACCTAACACAGAAATATAATTGTTGAAATAAATAATATATAAAGTTAACAATCGGGTATAAATATCGGAGTGCTCTATTAAGTTATTGGGCCAACTTTATCTTACACCATTTATGTTCCCAGCCTGTGGCCTGGGTCAGTTTTTTATTCAAGTCATATATTTTCCATTGCCGCATTGCTAGGCCTGTCTTAGCTACATATGCCTTATAATCTAACTTAAGACTAGGACAGGCACAACATCCAGTCCCCAGCCGTTAATTTATCACTGTGAAAGGGTAAAAACACATCTCACCAATGATACAATTTTCAGCCACGCCAGAAATCGAACTCGGGACTCTTTAACTCGGTAGACTGACACTCTACCGACTGAGTTAAGGTGCTGGATAGTAATAATAATAATAATAATAATAATAATAATAATAATTTAGTAAACTATTTTCAATGGTGGGTGACCTGGTGGTCTAGGGGTAAGGTGTCAGACTTCTATGCTGGCGGCCGGGGTTCGATCCTCGGTCCCGGCACAGATTTATCTGATTTCCAAACCCTTCCTACACCTCTGACAAGACACCTTGTGAATGTGTGGAATACCAGGTCGCCACCGTGGTTCTTATTCCACGTTAAACTGTAGGTCCTTCATTTCATCTCACAATCACCCTACAATTACACATTAGCGTAAGTGCTTATAACCCGAACGGGTAGTAAGACGCGGTGCTAATAATAATAATAATAATAATAATAATAATAATAATAATAATAATAATAATAATTTTCAATGGTGACCGCAAAAAGCCTGTATTTTCTAAAAAGGTTTCTTCCTACTATAATCCCACCATCTATAGTGTATTAACTTGGATGTGTGACGATTGAGGGGTATCGACGCCCATAAAGTAGGGGGAAGGGGACGCGAGAAAAGATGGAGGGTTTTAGCGATTTTTATACTAAACATTTTTTGGCCAAAATAAATCAAAGATGGCTCTATTATAAATATAAAGTTTAATTTTCTTCACACGGTGACCTCAACAGTTTTTTAATATCTGTAAAGCGTGTCCTGAAATGTAATAAAAGCTTTTTCTCCTCATTTAAAAAGTTTATCATCTAATGCCGGTATGCTCATGACAGATATTCAACAACCGTTGATATCACCATGTGAAGAAAATTAAACTCTATGTTTGTACTAAAGCAATATTTTATTTATTTTGGCCAAACAAAGTTTTGTCATAAAAACTCCAAAAACTCTAACCTTTTCTCGCGTTCCCTATATCTCCACCTTAATGAAAACAATAATTAACTAGAAGTGATATCTTGTCCATGTCTTTTGGGAAGTGGTATTTAATTAATCTGTATGTTCATGGATAATTAATTACCAGATATAATTGCGCCGTGAGAGTCAAACTATAGGCACTATGGCCCGTGGTCCGGGGTTCCGTTCTCGCCCCAAGGCAGGTCTTAGCGAGCCTAAAGACTCCCGGGACTGGTCCAACTTTGAAAACTCATCTTTTCAAACAAACGTTGAACTATACTAACTATAGATTTATTGCAATCTATGTCAGTGAACTTTTTCATTTAAGAACGACAATATTTTGGTTTTATATCATATTGTTAAGGGTATATCTAAGGGAATGCTCTGGTAAAGTCTCACACCATCTCCCATCTATTAATTTAATCCTAGATTCCGAGTTTTTCTAAGAAATATGCTTACTATTTGTGTACTGGTCCATCCTCATATTCAATTTGTATATATCTAGGTGTTAAGGTTATAATATAGGGTTGTGCTCTCATAGATTAAGCTTGTTTGTAAGTGCTGTGCTTATATGATCCGTTTGTATAGATCACTAGTATTCAATCTAGCGTACGCGAATACACCTTAGGGATATGTAAAATTTAAAATATATATTTATATGCTCATTTATAATTCTCATTTATAATGTACTATTTAATATATTTGTCGACCTCGGTGGTCTTGGGGTAAAGTGCTCGCCTTGGGACCCGATGCTCATGGCTTCAAACCCAGCCGGGATCAACGGATTTTCCTTGAGCGATAAAAATCTATATCACAACTTCCTTTGGAGGGTAATTATAGTCGTCGGTCCCATGTAGATTGTGGCATGTAAAGAACTTTGGAAGTTGTGTGAAAATACGTTTCCCGCCAAAATTGGTAGGCCCTTTCGCTATTGCTCATAGAAATTCTCGCATGCTGATATAATCATTCGGTTCAGAAAGTACATGTTAAATACGCACATAAATAAATAATTTAATATATTATTTTGGATGTTTTTTATTTAATTGATTTTTGGATGTAGATTATAGAATATAGGGCCTACGTATAGCATGCTTCATGCACCAACAACTTTGGGAGTACCAAGTTTAAGAAAGATTATATTTGGGGGGTACGCGAGAAAAATAGGTTGAATACCAATGGTTTAGAGCAGGGGTTGGCAACATTTTCGGGGTCCCGATCGACTTTCACATTTATCAAAGGTCCCACGATTACCCCTCGTTTCCCCACTCAACATTTAATCCTTTTTTTAAATACTTTTAATACTTATTCCTTAAATTCAAATTTTCCTCCAATAATTGTCTCTGCCTTTATAGAAAATACATAAAATAAATTAAATGTACGCTCCGTTTACCATGTAAGGTAGCAGACTTACCTTGACGGATTACACTATGACCCTATCCTATAAGCTGTACTATAGTTAGGGTCATAGTGTTTAGTTTTCTTATACGATCGGCTGAAAATTGCTGCGAGACCGACCTTTTGCCGACCCCTGGTTTAGAGTGTACGTTGTACACGTTAGTTTTATTGTGGCCGCCTGGAAAGCTAAACTAATCGAGTCGGCTGTAAACCTAGTTGTGCAAGGTGTTTCTAATCTGTGTGAGAGATTAAAGCGACTGTTAAATCACCTGATTACGTAGGCAAGACGGCCATATAAACATCACACACTACATTTACCAGTGCGCTATATATAGGCTCACATTTTATCTGTTCATTGCGTCTTTCTCCCCTTCCGGGCAGTTTGAACAGATGGAGTGGGGATTAGGAAGGTGTAATTTAGAAGAAACGTATCCGCATTTATGTGGAGGAAGAGAGGGATTCTATTTAGGGGTAAAAAAAACACCTCAATGCACCCTACTGGGATGCTAGCGTTCCTGTCCGCGCGCCGTCTGGTACGCTTAGATACACCAATTAAAAACAAGTGATTTTGTATTTATTGTTAACATTAGTTACTTTAATATTCTCATCGGTGGGCACGTGGACTAAACATAAACCTCGTCTAGTATGGTTTGTTGATAACAGGGAGGTCATTGATCGAATCCCAAACAGGTTTTTTTCTAAATTACTTCTCCCTCTCCCTCAACATTTCCTCTAAAGTCTACCGTCTTCATATATTCTCAATTAGTTTAGTTAATTACGGATGGGTAGTAAGACTTTGTGCAAAAAAACTTTATATTTGTTAAGGTGTCACAATATCGAATTAACTTTGAATCAAGAATTTAATCATCGTAAAAGATTTTAAAGCATCGTTCTCAATTTCGCGTTTCGATGTTCTAATGATGCTCTTATTGGTTCATCCTAGTAATGGCCGCCCAACTCTAGATTATCAGCGCTCTAGTCCATCTTGGTAATTGCCGTGAATAGACTTGATGGCGTCCTTCGATCCTTAAATGGACTGAAATAAACAAGGTATTGTAGAGCAAGGGTAAGGAATTTCACCTTGTGGTTCCACTTGGGATGATTACCTTCTATCTATTTATCACTACCGACACTTAGTGGTTATTTTTTGTTGTTGTGTGGTTAAGAAAGAGGTTTCATCCCTGCCTCTTTCTTCTCTATAATCATCCAACAATTTATTACGAGAAAATATGTCTCTTGGAAATTGTTTTGTGTTTGCTTTCATGACTAATATGAAAGTTGAGTTAGCTAAACTAATTTAATGATAGAGCAGATTTTAATATAATTATTATGTGGTTATTGATCTGAAATGACCTTGGCATATTACAGTTTGTTATTAACTCACAATGATATTGGACAACTCATAGTCAATAGAAAATATGTAATCATCCAATGATACGTAGTTGACTTATCATCTCAACTTTTCATTGTAGTTTTTTTCAAATGGAGAAATTATTGTAATCCTAAACATTTTCTACCTCGAGATTGCGTTGGATATTGACGTTTCAATAAATTCAAGATTTCTCAAAAGTGTCTATAACGATTTCTTTCAAAATGGTTAATAGTGGAGTATTTTACATGATAAATAACGCTATATACTTGTTTTTTTAGATAGTTTTTATGGTAGTTTAATGATAGCTGGTTTTTGAACATTTTGCTCCAAACTATAATAGTCTATAATTATGAAAAATACACAATTATTGTGTAGAACCATTTATTTTTTCTATAGTCTAACTCAACTTACGAAATTATTTTTATAGATAAGATTCATTTTCATATTTAATATGAAACGGAATTTAAAAACTGACAGCGTACAGTACATCAATATAGTATAGTATTGTTTATAAAATGTCGTCTAAATTCATCAGTCCCATTTTAAATACAATAATAGGTTAAACAATTTTTTTTTTGTAATCTAGACCCTCTTGTCTTTTCTTTAAAATTGACTATTTACTGTAGTTTGAATCTTATAGCATTTTATTTACTGGTATTCCAAACAATTAAGCGATTTTTTTAATGTTAATATAGATATCAATATCTTTTGAGAAATATTAAAATGGCGATGAAACGGTCACTGGAAAAAGCACGTAAACCGTGCCAAGAATTACTTAGTATGGCTATTAGAACGATCCAATAAATATTATTATTAATTTTGGGTATGTAACGAGCGATTGATGAAAACACTAAGATATTTAACGCCCATTTTATGAACTAACTCTTTACATCAGCACACAACTTACAAACTAACTGAATTTTAGAACAGACACTACCCCCAGTCCCCGATTCGTCAATTCATCACTGAGAAAGAGGAAGCCCCGATTTCACCAAATAATACATTTCAGGCCATGACAGTAAACGAACCCGGAACCCTTAATTCAGTATAAGTGGGCGTGCCACTAACTGAGCTAAGGTATCGGACGATCCCATATCTAAATAAATAAATATCTTAAGGAGCTCCTGGGAAACTTGAGTAAAGGAGGCAATGATACAGAATATACGGGTCAACTCTCACGAATCTTCTATAAAATGTGATAATATATTATTATTATTATTATTATTATTACTATCCTACAATTTTACGATAGGCAACGTTTTTATTTGCTTCAAACAAACAGAAAAAAAATCTCTTTATTTTATTTCTTCTGACCCAGTTTTTAATTAATTAAAAAACATATATACAATCCAAATTTTAAAATTCCGGCTTTGTGGTGAACATGTTTATGCACAGGGGCTATTAATTTAAAATATCAGGCCTCTGCGTGATGTAGATATCGCGTAACGCTCATGATAGTCAAACTCTTCATTTTATTAGTATATATAGATTTGTTGCTACCATATAAATAATATAATATACTGTCTTCGCAAGTATTTTATAATAACACGAATGAATTTGAATTAAATTGTTTGTGACTCTATCCTCAGTGTTTGCATTTCGTGCTTGTATTCAATTTATATCCATGCAGGGAGGGCTCTAGTGATAAGGTATGCTGAGATCAATCATAAAATAAACAATTTGCTGATCGAGTGATGTACAGTAAATACTTTGCTAACTTTTGTATGAAGAGCAAAATAAAAGAAAGAAAAATTAGTTTACTAATTTAAGTGTACCTTAAGGGCGCCACCTAATTGAACGGAAATCTCACACTGGAGTGTTTCTGATTGGAATGGAAGTTCTGAAGCTTCCAAAACAATAAAAATTCTCACTTATCTGAGAAATGTATTTTGTGATCCTGTTAAATAAAGACTTTTTATTAGAGGAAGATAAGATCTATGTTTCTATTTACTTTGCTCCAAGAACTTATTGAAACTATTATTCGTATATACTTTTTCCTTATAGGAATCAACGCGGGGTGTGGGGGGACCTTTTAATGTATTTTATATCAAGTAGTAAGCTTGATCTTAAAATGTATCTCTTGCATTCAAAACATCTTCAATGTTCTATATTATTGTAGTTCTTACCACGTTTAGAGGTTTTTTTAGAACTGTTTGCAATCTTAGGGGAGGGGGACAATCGCCCAGTTTTCCTTCCATTTCACCTTGGGTGCATCTCTGAATTGTACTAATTAAACACAATAAAACATAACTGTGGCAGTCATGCTAACCGCGGAGCCGGTATAGGTGTGTGAGTAATGTGTGGGCGGTCCTAGGTTACACCCCCCCCCTCCCTCTATCCTCTTCTAAAGGTCCCATTGTGCACGAGGAACAATGCAGACTGTGTCACAGGAACCAGGGACCATCATCACATTGTGCAGGAATCGTCCGCCGCCTCATGTTACAGTTCTTGCCGTTCCACCCAGTCGTGTCGCAATGGTAAGACCACTGTCATAGCTACTAGCATTTGAAAGGGGGGGGGATGCTAAATATAATCACAATAAATAATAAAACAAATACTAACACTAATAAAACCTCATAAAACTATTTAAGTAAGTATGGTTCACGCCAGAATTGAGTCGAAAGATGTCTTTGTAGCATCCCAGGGCAAATTATGGTCCGCGGTCGCATGCGGTCCTTCACGTATTTCTATGCGGCCCGCAACTGTAGTCTAATTATTTATCTAAAAAGAATTATTAAAAATACCAGGATTAAAAAAATATCTTCTTATGGATGCTTATACAATGTCAATAAACCACGCCATGAGCATTTATAAGCAGTTTTTAGAATCTCAACCACCTAATTTACACATTACATTATAAATATATGATGAACGATATGAAAAAAATTGTATTCATAAACTTATATTTTATTTGAGAATATTTTAACTCGTTTGTATATATATTGTATTCTTTTAAAATGTTGTATATTATGTACTTTTTCAAACAATAAATTGCTTCTACTGAAAAATCGTATTTTACCCGCTGGCCCATTTTTATAATTGCATTATCAAAACAGCTCTTTAGCCCAAAAATTTTCCCAGGCCTGTTCCATAAGAAATAAAAAAAACTTTATTTAATCCTGAGTTTTATAATTAAAAAAATATGACAATGGGAATGTATCTGATTTCTAACCACGTTTTACGCAAAATGTCGCGGCTCTGAGATTCATGCAACTGGTAAGAAACATAGATCAAGCTTTTCTCAAACAAAGTTATTTTTAACATGGCCATAACAGAACGTTCCAAGATAATTGAGGATTGTTGTTATGGTTTTGAATTGATGCTTAAGAACTGCCATTATTATAAATTTATAACAAACAAGCTTTTCTCGTTTGGGGCTCCGCCCCCAATCCCGCTATAGGTTTTCTTTGCAAGTGGACGTAAACTAATGTAATTACAGAGCTCTTTTTTGATAGGTCTTACCGTTTAGCCACACGAGACCCCCAAAGAAAAGCCCGCACTGAATTTAAAGTTGCTACACCATTTTTAATTTTTTTCGGGGGTCAGAAATTAAAATTTTTAACTTTTGGAATTTTCCCGTTAGTTACAGGCTAGAATCTATAAGTTTGCCAAATTTCAAGTTTCTAGCTCATCTGGAAGTGGGTAAACATTAATGTCGGTGAGTGAGTCAGCTATGTGGCTTTATAGTGGTATAATATAATACGATACCGCAGTGTGAGAATATTTCCGTTCAAGTAAGTTAAATGGCGTCTTTAAAGTGACCTGGGGGACGCTAGTTAATGTAAGATGGTAGGGATTGCGAATTAAGGGCAGTATTTTTGCAGATTTTTATAGCAAAAAGTTTCTTTCGGCAAAATAAATAAAAGATTTCACTTGTAGAAACATAGTGTTTAATTTTCTTCAAAAAGTAATCCAAACAGTTTTTGAATATTTTTCAAGCGTGTATTAGAATTTTATAGCATTGTTTCTTAATTTAAAAGGGTTCTTGTCGAATTATAATATATAACTATAATATATTCAAAAACTGTTGAGATCACTAGACAATTAAACTATTTTTCTATTGGAGTAATTATTTTGGATTTTTTGATTAAGTCACTAGATATATTTAGTTTAATTTTCTACATAGTAATCTCAGCTTACCATGGTCATCCTGGAATTTGTTGAGAACTCTTTCTCTTCTCTTAAAAAGTTTACCATTAATTTATACAATGTTCATGAAAAATATTCAACAACTGTTGATATTACTTTGCATAGAAAGTTAAACTAAACGTATTCACATAACTATCAATTTATTTATTTTTCCAAAATTTACATAATTTTTCTATGAAAACTGCAAAAATATTGTCCTCAACTCGCGTTCCTGTACATCGTACCTTAAGCGCCTGCCGTTCAGGGCCTGTTTAGTAGTCAGACTTAGTACGCCTCAAGTGCGGCGCCCCCCCCCTCCTCCCCCCCATGCCAGGTACCATGATACCGGGGCCCAGAGAACTGGGGAGGGGGGCTGTGTTGGTGTGTATAATTATTATAATCTAAGATTTAAAAACTTTTTCCCCTAACACTATAGTCTACATATTTGAAACTAATTTCGTGCAAAATTGACTGTTTATTGTTTGGAAGCAAATTAAATGACTTTAGAAAATAACCCTTACATCTACAATCTTTCAACTGTAAAAATAAATTATTGTAAGATAATGGTGATGATAGTCGTGCTGTCATTCTCAACCCAGGCAGGTTTATATTTAGCTTACATTGTTTAAAACTAGTGGTGAAACTCTTACAAAACATCAGGAAAGTATTCAATTAGATATTCTGGACTTAAAAGATCCTGGCATATGGACTAATACTATTAGTAACGCTGTCCGGCAGAAAATTGTGTCTTATTTTTATAAAAATGAAAAATTTGTGAAATTATTTAATAAAGTTCCAAAAGATGTTACTGGAAAACCATATTCTGATTAATTACTTAGTTCAAAATATATTTACAACATAAAAAATATCCCCGTGATTGGCTAGTTTGGAGTACTTCAAGAAACACACTTCACTTTCTTTCATGTATTTTGTTCCAAGAAAACACTACTGAACCTTTTGTTTTGACAAAAATGAAGGATTTTCTCCAAATAAGTCCCCATGGGAAAAGTTTTATAATCAGTATCCTGCTCATGAAAACAACGCCGAGCACAGTAATTGTTATTGTAACTGGAAACCATTACAACAATCCTTAATTTGTAAAGGAATAGATAGTGATACCCAAAAACAGATTGTACGTGAAGCTGATAAGTGGAAAGCTATTTTGCGAAGGCTACTGATGCTACAGTATTCTCAGCATCAAGAGGTTTGCCTTTTCAAGGGGATAGCACAGAAATAGGAGATACTCGTTATGGAAATTTTTGGGAACTTTAGAATTGTTTGGAAAATATGACGAGATAACTCGTGAACATTTGGCTAAAGTGAAGCACCTTCAATTACGACTAAAAAGCATGAACAGTCATGCACACTATTTACCCTAGAGAGGTCATAATGAATATATTTCTCTCGGTGGTAAAAAGGTTTTGAACGCCACTCTAGAAGAAAAACAAGAGGATTAATAATTGATGCAACACCTGATGTTTCCCACTAATAACAACATGTTTTTATTCTAAGATATATTTCCAAAAATAAATAAACAAGCAAAGTCGGAATTTGCAAACGATTCATCGAGTTATTAGACTTTAATGCAAAAACTGGTGACGATATCATTACCGAAGTATCTTCAGCACTTGAAAGAAATTGAATCCCACTTGAAGACTATCGGGTGCAAGGCTACGACAAAGGTGCTAACATGTGTGGTAAAGTGAAAGGAGTTAAAACGAGAGTTTTGGAGACAAATAACCAAACACTCTTTTCTCCATGTGGTGTGCATTCATTAAATTGTGTTGGTGTCAATGCTGATAAAAATGCGCAGAAATTGTGACATTTTTCGGCAATGTGGAAATTATGATTTTTTTCACATAGTCCTGCAGGATGGAACATTTTTTAAAAATGTGCCACTATCTTTAAAAAAAATGAAACTAGATGTAGTGAGCGTGTAGAAGCTGTTCTCCCCATAGTGAAGCACTACTCAGGTATACTCAAAGCACTGGATTACGTACTGCAAGAAATATCAACAACCCTACAAACAAAAATATACAGCACCGTTTTGGGCTTGAAGAAATATTTTTCTTCTTTTGAGGGAATTGTTATGGTAGTATTTTGGCATAAATTTCAGTCTTTATTTGATGAATGAAGTGATATTATTCAAGCTCAAGGAACATATCTTGAGGTTTAAGTCAATCTCATAAAAGACCTACAGCAGGAAATGCAAAAGTTGAGAGATTTATGGGCAGATATTCTACAAGAGTGACGTTTAGTCGCACGAGAAATGGAAATGCCACCAATTCCCCCCCCCCCCCCCCAAAAGGAATTCTCTACACACTGTAGCAATACCAGAAGCAGACCAACAATTGACTGCAAAATATAAGTTCAAAACATGTGTAGTTTACAGAGTGTTAGATTTCCTTTTACAGAAATTAGAAGACAGATTTAAGGCAGCAATTTCTTTCTCTTAACTTTTCAGTCTAGTTTTGACGTATAATTCTTTAGATGAGAAAGAACTGAAGGCGAAGTGACTTAACAAATGTTTTATGTGATGAAATTGTGCATTTGAAGCATATTCCTTCCATTGTGTTTTGATATAAGATTGAAGTTGGCCCTTAGAAATTACCTAAATTTAATATTTAAGAAACATTTGGAACCAATATTCATGAATGTTGGTATTGCCGTCCGTATTTTTTGTACCTTCCCCTTAATGTTGCACCAACAGAAAGAGGCTTCAGTAAACTTGGCAATGTGTTGAAGACCTGGCAAAGACCATCATTGAGCCAGAAACGATCTAATTCGCTGTCCACACTGGATATATAACATGGCTTGGCCTCTACTTTGGACTTTACAGAAGTCATAAATGAATTCGCAAACAGGAAAGCCAGAAAAATGTAACATTTAAGTCAGTGAGTCAGTTACAAAACTTACGAACGTCAACTACATCTTTTTTTTTTATGGATTACCCACGTTTATGAACACAACTCGTGAAATTGATTTAGTGTGTTGTTCTTTTCTATTCGTTTATTAAAATGTTTACAACTTAAGAACATTGATTTTCTCTCATACACATGTTTTTATTTTGTGTACAAAATAAAAACACAGCTCAAATATACTATTTTTTTAAATTTTAAGCTCACCTAAAGTACAAGTTAATTTAGTAGCTATATTTATGACATATGAAAGACTGCTAACGAGAATACTTAATGGGGACCCATTAACTAACCTGGTACTGGGGCCCAGAGTGCCGATGTGGGGGCCTGAGTGCGGCGCTATACTAACAAAATACAAGACTACACCTACCTAGACCAAAATGTAATGGGCCAGTTTCATAGTCAGACTTAGTACGCCTCAAGTGCAGCGATATAATAACTAAATACAAGAAGTCTCCTACCTAGACCAGAACGTAATGGACCAGTTTCATAGTCGGACTTAGTACGCCTCAAGTGCAGCGATATAATAACTAAATACAAGAAGACTCCTACCTAGATCAGAATGTAATGGGCCAGTTTCATAGTCGGACTTAGTACGCCTCAAGTGCGGTGATATAATAACTAAATACAAGAAGTCTCCTACCTAGACCAAAATGTAATGGGCCAGTTTCATAGTCAGACTTAGTACGCCTCAAGTGCAGCGATATAATAACTAAATACAAGAAGTCTCCTACCTAGATCAGAATGTAATGGGCCAGTTTCATAGTCAGACTTAGTACGCCTCAAGTGTGGTGATATACTAAATACAAGAAGTCTCCTACCTAGACCAAAATGTAATGGGCCAGTTTCATAGTCAGACTTAGTACGCCTCAAGTGCAGCGATATAATAACTAAATACAAGAAGTCTCCTACCTAGATCAGAATGTAATGGGCCAGTTTCATAGTCGGACTTAGTACGCCTCAAGTGCGGTGATATAATAACTAAATACAAGAAGTCTCCTACTTAGACCAGAACGTAATGGGCCAGTTTCATAGTCGGACTTAGTACGCCTCAAGTGCGGTGATATAATAACTAAATACAAGAAGACTCCTACCTAGATCAGAATGTAATGGGCCAGTTTCATAGTCAGATTTAGTACGCCTCAAGTGCGGCGATATAATAACTAAATACAAGAAGACTCCTACCTAGATCAGAATGTAATGGGCCAGTTTCACAGTCAGACTTAGTACGCCTCAAGTGCAGCGATATACTAAATACAAGAAGTTTCCTACCTAGACCAAAATGAAATGGGCCAGTTAGTACATACTTAGTCGCATATGAAACTGGCCCATTCCGTTTTGGTCTAGGTAGGAGTAATCCTGTATTTAGTATAGCGTCACACTCGAGGCATATTTATTTTAAGGTGCGTTGTCCAAGCTGCGACAGTTAACTGCGACTACGGCTAGAGTATCGCGGCTACACCACAACAGACCGTAGCGACACAAACCACATGCGGCAGTCTGAGGGGGTTTTCCAAGACGTTACTCCAGCCGCAATCGCCAGTTGATGTAGAGATGGATGAGAGTACGAGTGATCCGAGTGACAGAAGAACCTTTTTGAGTATTTTGAGGGAGGAAGAAGATTACGACGAAATAATTGTAACGTGGTTGTAATGCAGAATGAAAACATAGAATGTGAACACTCGTATATATGTCCTTGTACTTCGGATGTTTAAAATCTTATACGAATGGATGTTGAGATACTAACTCCCCACAACATACTGCGAAGGGGTCACTAGCCCCTCCAGTTTTCGTTGTTTTAACACTTTAAGTTGTTCAACACGAAATTCAATAACGAATACGCAATGTTACTACAACTCTAGCACGGCTCTAGCTGCAAGCACTGCTCACTCCACCATTGCTGGAACACGTGCTGCAGACCAAACTCAACTGCGCATGCGCCTAGACTGCGACTCCAGCCGCAGTCAGCTCTCGCAGCTTGGGCAACGCACCTTAATCTGATTATGAAACTGACCCTTAAACGCGGCCCGCAACCTTTTCATCGCTGCGGTGCAGTAGGCCATTTTAGTACTTCCTACTTGTTCCCAAACTCGCCGAGGAGCTTGTTCTCTGTGTAAGAGAGGCCGTCGTTAGTGGTGATTAATGGGTTCATAACCCGCCAGCACCACGTACCCCCACCCTCTCCCCATCTTCCCCCCGTGGGGGAGCTATACCGAGCGGCCATAAGCCCGGATTTTCTGTGGTGCTCATTTTCCATTTAATTGGTGAGATGAAAATTATACAGAAAACTATATTTTTATTGTCTACAGACAAAATAACATCTATTTATTTAAATGGCACGAACGCAATCGAGACATGCCAGGTTTTAAAGTTTTCACCAAGGTTTAATTTATTCTAAGGACGTTAGCACTATTTTTTTTTATCAATTGAGTCACAGTAAAGCAATAACAGTGATTACAGATATCTACTCACGATCACATATCGACTACAGTGCTTGGTGGTTGAATGTGTCATTAAAATTGAATCTTTTGTATTATAATAAAAGTATTTACGAATACATGATCTGAGATTTTAACCTACAACCACTATATTCCCTATGTTCTTCTACTCGAGTATTGGCTATCGATGACTTCTTGGCTGTTGAGTTTTTGGGCTCCGTTTCCGATATATCCGTATATTAATACTAAGGATAGGGTAGAGAAAAGGAGAAGTTTAGGGGAAATATACCCTCATTTATGTGAAGGAATAGTGAGAAAACATATGGGAAAAACCTCTTCATTACAGCCAACCAGGATTCGAAAACTGACCTCCACTCTCACCGGAAAACCATGTAGTGCGACTACGAGACTGTTGAAATTATCTGCGTGCCCACTGGGGCGGGTGACCTCATAGTTGATTTTATCTGAGGGAACAGGATGAGAAATATGAATTTTTAAAGGCTTGCACCATTATTCGCTTGGAAAAATATATTGGAAACCGCAATGTGTAAATAAAACAGTGAACCGAGGCGCTGATTGAAACCTGAGTCAGAATCAGACTTTCTGTCTTACTATGGATTCACACTTTCGCCATAAAACAGGAGCCGAGAAGAGAAGTAATCACGTGACGAGCTTTGAACTAATCTTAAGATTTCAACCTCATCAGCGTTTTCCGCTCGATGCGACTTAAAACAACTTCAACTTACTTTTTTCTAAGTGAAAACATCAGCTTGGGAGACACAATCAAATCTCAAAACCAACATATCTAATCAGTGTGCATGCACTTACAAAGTAAAATGCTAGAAGACAGCTGCATCTGCTGTTGTGAAATGATTTAAAACAACTCGTTTAGTGGAAAGCACGTGTGTCGTTCTTGTTCTGTTATGATTTGTTTCACAGAACAATACAATAATTTGAAAACATCAATTTCGATATCATTCTTAAAGATCTGTTTATCCAGAAGAAAATAAAACCGCTGTTTCTAGTTTGTGTTGCAAAGCATCATCCGTCAACATACCTTTCTGCGTCATTCATATTGATTCTGCTCTAGTTTTAGTCTAGTCAGAACCTTTACATTTATTTTGCTAAGGGGCCGTCTCGCAAACGGTGGACGCGTGGTTTAAACCACTACACTCTAGTTGTCGTCGTTAACGGGATAGGGAGTTCAGCTTTAGTATCCTGGCTGGGTGGATTGGCATTTGTCTTCGGCAGAACAGAGTATGTCACTGCGGGACTGGCAAACATGAACAAACTTGTAAGACAAACATATATGAACAGAGTTGTAGAATAAACCGATATTAACAGAGTTGTAGAACAAACATACTAACGAAGTTGTAGAATAAACCGATATTAACAGAGTTGAACAAGCAGATATTAACGAAATTGTAGAATGAACCTATATTAACAGAGTTGAACAAGCAGATATTAACGAAGTTGTAGAATAAACCTATATTAACAGAGTTGAACAAGCAAATATTAACGAAGTTGTAGAATAAACCGATATTAACAGAGTTGAACAAGCAGATATTAACGAAGTTGTAGAATAAACCTATATTAACAGAGTTGAACAAGCAGATATTAACGAAGTTGTAGAATAAACCGATATTAACAGAGTTGAACAAGCAGATATTAACGGAGTTGTAGAATAAACCGATATTAACAGAGTTGAACAAGCAAATATTAACGAAGTTGTAGAATAAACCGATATTAACAAAGTTGAACAAGCAGATATTAACGGAGTTGTAGAATAAACAGATATTAACAAATTTGTAGAATAAACCGATATTAACGAAGTTGTAGAATAAACAGATATTAACAGAGTTGTAGGAGAACCAGTTATGAACAGACTGGTAGAAAATAAGTTTTTAACAGAGTTATAAAACAATCAAATGAGCAGAGTTTCAGTACAAAACTACAAATGCTTTCATTTAATATTATAAATGTCAAGTTAGCTATTGGCTAGGAACTATTTGAATAAATATGTGTTTTAAAACTGAAGCTGTATACAAACAAGCTAACAACAACACACACACACTTATTGTGTAGACAAATTACAACTCGTTGATGGCGTGGGAGAATAAGATTTTACGTCACATAAACGCAAAAAATACCAGTACCTAAACATGTCAGCTAGGTCGAGAGTGAGTCAACTATTTAAATGGAGCGATTTTAATCTACATATTCCATGCTTTAAAGTTTACACTTCAATGAAATTTATACTGAAGATGTTAAAACTTGAAACATTATCAAATGAGCTATAATAAAACATTAATACTCTCACGTATCGACTAAAGCGCTTGGTGGTTGAATTTGTCACTAACGTTTGGTTCCCTGATCTGTTGTATATCAGGTATGTTACTACTTCAATATTATAATAAAAACCTTTACAAATATACCCTCTATGGCAGGAGTGTAGGTAAGTGACAGCTAGCAAAGCTACCAGATCTAGCTACTTTCATGTAACCCGTCGGCCAAATCATATGATCTTAAATATCATATGCTGTGTTGTCACTTTTGGCAAATTATTATTATTTCTGGATAGGTTGATATTAGTGATTTTCAGCTAAGGCATTGCAGTAAAGCACCTTCTACTAGCTCTTGAACATACTTACGCACCTACCATAGATTTAATACTATATCTCTCCTTCGCTTATAGTTCAATGATTTAAAAATATAAATGAACATTTGCTGAATATTTTATTATTTCAACCCCAATTCAATCCCAGGTGCTACCGAAAATTTTTAATACCGTATTTGCATGTGTACAGGCACGGTCGTGTTCAGTAATATCATCCATAATTACCAAATATTAATTTATAATTCTTATTTGAATGTCCTTTTTTTGTATTTTTCCCGCCTTTAAAATACTTTTATTCAAATGAGATACGTAAAAGCCACTTTGTTCAACAATCATATTCCCACAATTCTCCATAAGAAACAGATTGCTAGGACCCATGACGTCACTACAAACGGTGTTGCCTGTCACTAAAGACGGCCGTGGTACAGTGCATTTTATCATTTGGGTATTGCAATATTCGGTGCAAGGATTGAGTTTTGTCGCTATAGACTCATTTTGTTTGTAAGTTTTTAACTGATAAATCCCTGTGTTTAAAAAAAATGCACGTCAAGTACCTCAATGACGAGGAACTGGGAGGGATGAAATATCTAGGAATACCAAGGAGGGATGAGATAATTTGGCTGCATCTCAAGTGACTCCCTCTATCAAAAGTTTGATAAATGAATTGAGTTCCTGTTTTATTTAAAAGTTAACTTTAAGGTATAATTCAATAATATAAATTATGACCTGTGATTATTATTATTATTATTATTATTATTATTATTATTAGCACCGCGTCTTACTACCCGTTCGGTTTATATGCACTTACGCTATTGTGTAATGGTAGGGTGATTGTGAGATGGAATAGAGGACCTACAGTTTAACGTGAAATTCCACGGTGGAGGCCTGGCATTCCCCACATTCACAAGATGTCTTGTCAGAGGTGAAGGAAGGGTTTGGTAATCAGATAAATCTGTGCCGGGACTGAGGATTGAACCCCGGCCGCCAGCATAGAAGTCTGACACCTTACCCCTAGACCGCCAGGTCACCTACTTATGATCTGTTCTTAACTCTCTTATTTATATGAGTATTATGACAAATCAAACTAAACAAGATATCGTGTTTTTTAGAATTTAGTTCATAAAAATGAGAATATCATGTAATTTTCCTGGTAATAATAATAATAATCGAAAAGGCTATATATTTTATAACTTTGCATTTAACGCTGACTGTCCACTTTTTGTTCACTGGTAAATATTTGTAGCATTGTACTGTACGTTTTTCAACATTTTTACAGACTGAAAAATGTCCGGGTGTTCTGAAGATGGCATTCAATTTATTTTGGAATGTAAATATTCGCAGCAATTTGTAGTGCCTGGTGCAGCGAGAGATTGATCTGCCTAGACGTGGGATGGAAATTTTACATGTTCTGTTACGTACGTTTCTAAAATGTAGTCAGTAAAGCTTGTTAGTCTATCAAACTCGAGAGAGATCGCCATGAGGCCATCAGTAAATCAGGATTCAGGAATAATAGCCCGAAACAATTGTCCTTTTTCAGAATCTGTAGCCTTTTATTTTCCAGTTAGGCCTAATTGTTGGATTTTACTACATCAACTTTGGCCTAGATGAAACCTAGAACTTGATGACTAACCTCTTCAAACTAAATTAGCACTTTAGATGGAGCAAAGTCCAAACCAAGTTCACGAGATTTTAAAATAGTGTTAAAGAGCTGCATTCTAAGTGTTTTCGCTTTTATTTGGTTGCAAAAAAGAAGACCAAAGGAGTGTAGACACCTTCTGCCTACAGCGGTGAATAATTGAAGCGTAGGCCGTAACAACGTTGTAAGCGACATTTTGAAAACTTTTGGGAAACAATGAAAAACTAATATGGAGACCAAATTTAATGCTACATTTTATAAGTATCCTTGGCAAGTTATTACACATACATAAGTCATTATATAGGTGTTCTACGTTAGTATGTTTCAGTATGTGTGAGTTTTCAACAAAAAAAAGCAATTAGCAATGTAACAACGTTATATGTACAGTGACATACAACGTTGTTACACGAAAACCTATTGTTTGAAAGAGTAGTGCACTAAGAAGTAAAATTGTAACGCTTTACGGATTGAAGATTTTATGATTTAAAAACATTTGAGTATTATAATTAGTGTAGAGTAACTTAAAACTACATTACTTAATTATATATGAATACAAACTAAATACATGTATAGCTTAAAACATATTGTTTAATTTGTTGGCATAACTTTTACAGTGTCTAATATTTGGATACATGTAATTTTAAAATGCTCTATTATCCCACTCATGGTGTTAATCCTCCTTGCTTTAGTCAAAAATTAAATAATGCATATTACTTACATATACATAGTAATAACACTAACAGCCTATTACTACACTTGTTTGTGTCGGCACTTTTGTAGCATCTGCATGGACACTAAACACTTTATGTTGCAACTAACAGATCTGTATAGAACTTTCGGTGCTCTGGTGAAAGAAACTGGCACATTTCCATTAGATCTTTCTTCTTTGCTTCTTTTATAGGAAGTGGCATAGGATAAACTGCCTTTAAAAGATCAATGTCACACAATGGCGGAAGAATATTCTGGACATGCCTTCCTTTCTTGGGTTTGCACAATGAATGTGCCATCCAAGGCTGAAGAACATTGTGAGACTTCCTTACTCGAATTGCAGTAGGGTCATCATTCGACATCTGTAGCCACATGACGTCTGTTATTTTCAGTGAGGAGTCTTTCCTCAGACATTTTTCGTTTGGCGTGAAATCTTTGAAATCTTCTCTTTCCATTAGAGTAACCATAAATGGCTTACTGGGCCGTGAGTTAACTATCATTTCTACCCAGTCAAAAGGCACATTTATAGTTGTTCTCTTCTTGCTCTTTTCTATAAGCGAGAAATCCCTGTCACAGGGTAGGAAACTATGTCCACTTGTTAAAAACTTTTGGTCAATTTGAGTAAAGTATTTGGACAAAATTAAGATTTGAAACATTACAAGCATTCTGTAGTTGTTATTTTGCCCCACACACCGGTCCGACCAAACAACCAGTTTTCGCTCTGACCCTTCTTCTAATAGTTGAAAGTTGTCCTTTACATACTTTAAGAGACATGATGCTATCTCGCAGGATCCTCTATGTCCTATCGATTCATGCCATAACATCATCGTAGCGTTTTGGGTGGCCGCATCGTGAACACAATAGTTGTAAGAAGAGTATTGTCTCTGGTAAAACACTGATGAGTGTGTCAAAGTGGGACAAAACAAGACCTGTTGCAAATCTGTAAACAAAACATGTAACTGAGGGTTTGTTTTTGCTAAATTGGTATCTTCTTGTAAACTTCTATAAGCAGATTCTGCTTTCCTGTGATGCAGTTCACTTTCTATCAATATGCGCTGTCTTTCTTTCTCGTCCTCACATGCGCATAATTTAACATAGAGCTTATCACATGTTACACATGTGTCAGAACGAGGAAACCCAAACCGTAGCTTGTAATCACTGTGGAATACATCAGAGTATGTTCGTAGTGAAATATTGCATTCAGGAAATTTTTCTGTAAATAGTTTGTGCATTAATTTTAGATTTAACTCCGAAGGAAGGCAGTCTTTAGAGCTCTTTTCCCTACTATAATGACTTTCTTGCTTTGGAAATGATTCTATGTGTTGGTGTATTAAGTCCTTAACTCTATCAGCAACACTACGAGGCCGGTTATGGTGAACTCCTCGCTTATCAACTAATTCTGTATTGCTCTTGATTTTATCAACAAGTAACTGAAGACGTCTAGGAGTTACTTGAAATGTGTCGCAAACGTTTTTTTTTACAAACTCGAACTTTTCCCATGCCATGTTTTAGCCAGTAAAGAACCGTGCACTGACGTCGGGATACTGCTTCTTCTACTACTCTCCGCCTTTTTGGTTCTACAACTTCAACAACATTATTGGCTAGAAATGACGTTTGTGCATTGTAGTCCATTGAGCGAAACTTCGCGAATAAGTCCTTCTTTTCCTGAGCACTCACTTCATTTGCAAAACAGCCTTTATTGCAAGCGCAAATTCGGCCCTGAAACATATATTTGTGCCGTATTAAATTTATGAAAAAATATTTAGCCATCTATGCCAAATTTGAGTTATTAAATGTATATTAATCAATGAGCTCGTGTAGTGAGACTTTTAAAAAAAAAGCTTAGACCCCTTAAAAGTTAGCTAGGTTTGGGACCCCTTTAAATTAAATGTTCTCTAGGTTTAAAACCCCTCAAAAGTTCTTTGGATGTAAAACTCCTTTAAAGGTTCTTTAGTTTAAAACCCCTCTGTCTGGCTCACTAACAATAGACAGGCTTAAGTTGGAAACTCCCCCCCCCCCCTCATTTACAACTCTCGATATTTTCCCGCCCATTTAGGATCCCGCCCAGCCCTACTTATTTGTGGCACTACACAGTACCCACCACGAAAGTCTCATAGGTTATTCCACAATCACATACAACGTTGTTTTACGTACCTCATTTGGTGTTGATAATGCAGGCTTCTGTACATTTCTGGAACTCACATACTCTTTCCCTGCATCCCTATTTCTTTTTCGAATAGTTTGCTTCCATTCACTAACATTTTTCTTCCTCTTTTTACCCCGATTTTCATGTTTTTGAGCACATGGTGTAAGAGTGACATTACATCTGTCGACCATTTTGGCGTACATAAAACCTTGTTACAGCCAAGATCAGGATTGCCAACATTTCACCACCATTTTTCTCGTATAACCAGCCCAATAATGAGAGATCTTTTCTTACTAACGGACGCAGAGCATCATATACAACCTTGTTACATGAAAATCTCACTTTCAAAATTTTGTCGCTTACAACGTTGTTACGGCCTACGCTTCAATTGCAAAAACAGCTTTTAAGGGACATGGAACGTTCCGTTCATGTAAATTACAACAATCTGTGCCAAAACCTAAGTTTGTTACCGTTGAAAAAAGCTATTTTTTTTTCGCTACTATTCACTAAAAAAAACTTTCTTCCTAACTCGTCTTAGTGTCAAATTTTCTCCAGTGCTCTTGTTAGTGTAGGTAGAACCAAAGATCGAGCGTGATATATGTTGTCAAGGCATCATATGAAGTTAAAGTTTCGATAAGCAAGTGCAGCGACTGCCTGACCTACCCCCTCCCACCGCATACTGTGCGCGGGCGGCGTATGGTATAAAAAACTGAGCTATGTGAATTCTTTCGTTTAGATACTATAGCCACTGCGACCGGTTCGGTTTATTTTTTTTTACCGTACGCCGCATACAGTTTTCAGTGACAACTCACGACAGCAAATATAAACGATTCGGTTTTCTTTACTGCATTGGGTTTTACCGTATAGTGAGAAACATACTATATCGTTGCATATGCCAGTGAAAATCACACAAGAAAAACGTCTCGGTAAACCGCAAGGTATGAACCTACTGTAAGGGTATGTCATTCCAGCAAGATGGGCAACGGCCAACACATTCCGAACATCAATGGAGGTTTTTCTCAAAATGTTTCCTGGGTACCTCCGGACATCGTCTGACCACCACGTTCACCAAACTCAACAGCTCCAGACATTTTCTTGTGGGGAATGCTATAGAGAGTCATCTCACGCGACTCACCCAAGAACAATTCAGGAACTTAAACGAAATAATTATGATGCTGGTTAAAGAACTTTAACAATGTGTTACATGTAATGGTGGCCGTCTTCAGGACATTGTTAAAAAAAAATCAAGGAACTGCAGAAAATTGTCAAACTTTTGTTGCTATTTAAAGTTTAATTTGACTCATTTAGTATCAAAAATAGTAAATATATAGTACTACTAAATGTGTCAACACTTTATGCGCCATCCGGTGTATGGTGTAGGCCCTAGTTGAATATTTAGACCTAACATAACTGAGTTAGTGACTCCTTGTTAGATTCTTGACATTTAAGAAATCAAACTGCTGTAAAAAAAAACCGGCTTATTTCTCTTCCTGTCTATATTAATTTAACGTGCTAGTTACACCCATTGCAAAAAAAAAGAAGTGTTTTTTTTCTTATTGTACTTCTTCGAGGTATACGCATGCATTAATGACTATAATTTATTAGGGATTAGGAAGGTAATTTTTAGAGGAAATAGATACGAATTTGTGCAGAAAGAGAGTGGGAAACAATATAGGAAAAACCTCAGTAAATCCTGCAGGGATTTGTGTCTCAACCTGCTCCGTTACTGGCATACCATACCAGACGAGACTGACGTCTTAGTCCCCATTGTCTTATGATCGCAAACATTTTTTACTTCAAGATTGGGATGGACCTTGATGTTGTATATGCTCCCGAACTCAGTATTTTACAATAGCCTGTCTGTCCCTTCTGTCCGTCCGTCTGCACCTAGTCTATAGCCGAAATGGTTTGATGGATTTCATTCAAACTTAATATTAAGATGGCCATACCTTGAGGAGATATCGTAATTTTAACTCTACCTCTAAAATTAAGGGTAGTTTACTAATGGCCGATTTTTTTTAAACATTTTTAAAGTTTTGTTCAACTTACCTATAATATGTCTTTGTTTTTCTATAAAAAAAGAAGTTGGGGTAGTTTACATTTAACTGGTTTTTAGAACATTTTATATATTTTTTGAATAGCTCTTAACGATTTTGTTCAAAGGTTTATATATTAAAGTGTGTTTCATATAGTTACAAAAATATTTTGTTTGTTTTTCTGAGGAAAACTTACCTATTGGCAGTTTGATTATAGGTTGAGAAAGTTTGAAAATATAGTTCCATCCAAGCTATAATATACTTTAAGAGAAAGTATGTACGATTGTTTCACTTTTCACATGTTCCTATTTCTACTTCCTGTACCTTTTTCCACGGATGAAATTATATTCCTCAGAAGTGAAAACGAGCTAGATCAATATAATATCCATAATTTGTTCCGAGATTGCACTGTGCTGAGAGTTTGATCAATACTACAGTTATAATTGGGAGATAAATTGACAAAGTTCGTCGTTAGCAGTAGCCTCAATCAACTAATTGATTACCATCTGCGAGCCAGATAAGGAACTTCCCGATAAAGTACGACACACTTCCAAATGGCTGGAGCGCTAATGACTCAAGGGGAAGAGAGGACTTGGTAAGGGGGGATGAATCTATTTTAAGGCCATTCACCCATCAAAATGTTTTTGGATAATTTTTACAAGTGTATAGTTAACTAGCCCCCTTCCCCGTAAAAAATATTGTAAAGAATCCTGTAAAACAAAGCTTAGAATCATCCATCATGTCAATATAAAAACAAAACTTTTTACTTATTTTTAAAAAAAATACAGTCCTACCATCACTGTATAACCCCCTCCCTCTTTTTATCCTCCCTCCTATTTTCATATCTTTCCTCACCCCTACCCCCAGCCCCCTTCACCAACCCCACTTTCCCTTCAACAACTTTTTTTTCCAACGACTATATAATATACTATCGACATTTTTATGAGGAATAAATTAAATTTTCAAAATAGCCTATGTTACTCGCTGATAATGTAGCTTTATATTGGTGAAAGAATTTTTAAAATCAGTCCAGTAGTTTTTTTAAGTTTATCCATTACAAACAATAAAACAAATCTTTCCTCTTAATAATTTTAGTATAGATTATAAGCTTTAATAGTGAATCAATGGCTTCAAATCATTACAGTTCACCAGTTATAAGTGATCAACCTTGCTATTTTGTGCTTTATGCATGCCATTGTTAAGGTAAAAAAGTAGTTAATATGTGGGTCTAAAATTTTATATAACCAGACATTCATATGAGGTGTAGCGAATGAAATATTTATAATATTCCTTTTATAATCAATTCAATTAAACATTATTAATATATACTATTTTTTATAATGATAGGCCTATATTAATATTATAAATATGTAATAATAAACACCGTATGCCTGGTTACACTAAATTTCAGACCCATACATTACTGTGGTGCGCAAAAATCATTAAATGGCAAGTTTGACCAATTATAACTGGTGAAGTGTACTGGTTTTAAATCATTGTTTCACTATGTATAGCTTATAATTATACACTTGTTAAAATTATCCAATACAATTTTGGTGTTCGAATAACCTTAATGAGTTGCGGGAAATGGCGTGCTAAAGACAGTTGAATATAGGGTGAGAGTTTGAACAGGCCGGGCTCAAGGTCTTGTGACCGTAACATTAGTATTTTAAGTGTTAAATTCTAGCTAGGTTATTAGAGACTAGAACTATCCAATCTAGAGGAACATGATTATATGTATTAAATTCAAGAAAATGCACTAGTATTCGCCTTGGGATAAGATAAAAGATCACATTGTGGTAATATAACCTCCCAGATTATGTGATCAGGGACTGAATCTTATTCTTCCAAGTCAGATTAAATTTAGTGGTTTTAATTCTTACTTTTAACACTGAGGTTATTAACGGTTTGCTTTAGAAATAAGCAAGAAGAAGGCTTTTTTTTTTTTTTTTTTTTTTTTTTTTTTTAGAAATTTCACTCCTATTTGCGGATATAGGGGATGGGATGATCACGGCGATAAATGACTTGGGTAAAAAACATCCCCGATGCTTCCGGCTGGTATTATATAATCTCGACCTCCTCGCCAAAGGCAATCTAGTCTATTGAGAGAATGACAACTATGACCGTGTGAACATCGGTGTGGGTATTTAACCTTGCTGTTAGAATTACTACTAAAAATAAGTCGAGGAACTTTACTTCGAACGGAATCCACATCGGTTTTCATGGACAACTGGACCAATGTCACGGGACCAACAGTAAACAAATCCAGTTCACAGATCCTTTCTTCCAAATTCGTATCCATAATATTTTTTTTGTTTAAAATACGTGACACTTAAAAATGGCAAGTGTTGACCTCGCTTCCCATATGTAGTCATTGGTATGTTTGTGCGTTATTACCAAATATAGAGGTCCTCGTGTTAGCGAAATGACAACAGCCGCAGGGGGGAGAGCAGTCGTCGTGCCCGGGTGCTTGATGGTCTTCCGTCGTCATCACGTGAAGTTGATGGAGGGGGGAGGGATAAGGTTACAACCCACACACACTAGTGGAAAATCATAAGAAGGCGCCAGTTTTTTTCTTGTCTGGTTGTGCTATGATATGAGAGGTCGGGGTTCGTATTGTGAGTGTGTGTACTCAGGTGTTTGCCCCCACCTCCCTTTCCATGATTTCTCACTATTCTTCTTTTCAAATGCATTTTGTTACACTGAGTGAATTTACTCACTGCGAGTGAACCTACGCGCGATTAGCGAGTGAAATTTCTTAATTTAATGTTTCACTTTACTCGTATTTGTCGAGTGCGATAGTTGCTCTTTGACGGTCACATTGTTTCGTATCATTGAGTTAAAGCTTAGAATTGTTACTTTATTTAGTAGATACAGGCAAAACAGTGATTTTACTATATCAGTGAATACAGTGACTGTGATTTTAAAATATCGGTGATTAATACTAGTGATTTTTCACTGTGACATGTATTCACAGTGTTTTGATGGACCGATATTTTTTCACTTTCCAACCACGGTCAAACCTAGTATTTAGCTGCTGTCCGAGTAGGCGAGTACAATCGAGTATCGAGTATTGAGTATTGGGTATTTATGAGTATTGGGTATTTAGTATTTACTCGAATAGTCCCATGAGTATCGGTTGGAAGGAAACTAATTACTCGGGTGTTTGGCGGCTTGCAATGGAATTCGATACTTAAAGGCCTAACATAAGCTCTTCCTGTCGGCACTGACATTGACAATCGACATACAGCTACATAATCTTCAGGTTTCATCTGGGTTTCATGTTGCCTGACTAATGTACAGTCAATACAAAAGTATGAGTTTTAAGATGTTTTATATAGTTGATAAAAAAAGAAAGCAAAAATGTTATTTAATATTTTATAGTGAAATGTTATGTAATTTGGGCAAAATTAGTTGTCCAACAAACATTATGTTAAACTTGAATACCAATACTAAAACTTATTTGACGTACAATGAGAAACTCTTGTAATTGTGTAATTTATTTAGTGATCTGTTTTACTACAATTACAATTTATGTGACATTAAAAATGAACATAACATAATGGCGATTGGTTTAGAAAATGTTGTTTGGAATGCAGGTTCTATATTATGTTATTGTAGTGTTATTTTATTTTAAATACCGTACATCTAATAGTAGATTAACTATACATATATTAGAAGCAAACAAACTTTAGATTATACTATAGGATGATTAGGATCATCAACGCATAGTAAATATTAAGGTTTATTTGTATATTTTCTATTTTGTTACTTATTTTAATTTATTATTTGTGATTTTGGGGATAGGATCACCGAAAGAATTTTTTTTTTTTTTTGCCTTAGCCTGCTTTTAAAAAGAATTCGAAATGTGATTTGCCTAGTAAGCAAGCTTTTCGATGTTGTTCTTAACAACAAATATATTTGTATTGAAAACGCATGTGAATAAAAATTTAAATCATCAAAGTCATTTTTACGTAGCAATCTGATACTGTTTTTGAAAAATGAGCTCTACGCGATTAAGTGTTTTAAATAGAAATAACATGTAAAACATACCAGTCAATAAGGTCGATTCTCAATTATCTGGTAGAAAGTAGAAAATAAAAGAATAACAAGGACATCTTGTGAATGTGGGGAATACCAGGCCTCCACCGTGGTTCGGATTCCACGTTAAACTGTAGCAATCTGATACTGTTTTTGAAAAATGAGCTCTACGCGATTAAGTGTTTTAAATAGAAATAACATGTAAAACATACCAGTCAATAAGGTCGATTCTCAATTATCTGGTAGAAAGTAGAAAATAAAAGAATAACAAGGACATCTTGTGAATGTGGGGAATGCCAGGTCTCCACCGTGGTTCGGATTCCACGTTAAACTGTAGGTCCTTCATTTCATCTCACAATCACCCTACCATTACACATTAGCGTAAGTGCGTATAACCCGAACGGGTAGTAAGACGCGGTGCTAATAATAATAATAATAATAATAATAAGGGCCGCGAAGCGAGTATATAACCGACTGGGATTTAACCTCGATCTACCCATCTTTGGCAATCTATTCTATTGCGAGAGTAGCACCTTAGACCATACGGCCACTGAAGCGGGTAGCGATCAATTTAAATACTACTTCAATCACTAAGGTAGCATAGTAAACCGTTGTATTTTTACTATGAATTGTGCACTGTATGCTATGCACTAATTGTTATTAATTATTCGTTAGGCATGAATACAGACCCATCCAAAAGTTTTGCGTACACCTGTCCGTAACGCATCGCATCGGCTCATTTCTTTATTATTTGGTATAAAAAGGGGGTTGGGGGGGGAGGGACTCAGGGAATAATCTTCCTAGGTGATGAGATACGCCACAGTGTTCGCCTGCTTGAAGGGTACAAAATTTTTTTAAAACTACACGATCGTTTAATGGTGTGCGGACAGACCAGCTTCGGTGGCTGCATGGTCTAAGGTGTCACTCGCGTGTTGGACTAGACTGCCGATGACAGGAAGATCGGGTTTAGAGTCCCGGTCGGGTGTACAGAGGGTGGTTTTTCCAAAGTAATTTTCCACTCTCCCTCCACGTTAATATGTGTACACTTCCTCTAAATTATACCTTCATCAACACTAACCAAATAGTATAACTACTCTAGTACATAGGCGTACAAACAAAGCAGACAATAAGACGCGGTGCTAAAAATACGCGGACAGCACCAACGTAACCAATGGTGTTACGACTGTTGGCCGTAGGAACGTAGGCATA
Organism: Timema cristinae; assembly: GCA_039000515.1. Classification (NCBI taxonomy): domain Eukaryota; kingdom Metazoa; phylum Arthropoda; class Insecta; order Phasmatodea; family Timematidae; genus Timema; species Timema cristinae. Next base: position 31,833,705 of record JBCFYV010000012.1, on the reverse strand, counting down.
ACCAAATCACGCGTGGCGAGTGTTGTGCTGAACTGCCTATACGGTGTTGTGTAGCTGAGATATTGCCTATAAGGTGTTGTGCTTAGGTAAATATTGACAAAACCTTTACCACTATACGAGTTTGGTGTTTATTGGAAGGCTCACAAAACTATTTTACATTACCTTTAATACATGTATGGACTTATTAACAAAGTTTAAAAGTTGACATTTTCCACTCTGAAAAGTCCAAAAATTCTCATATTGTTATCATCAAGACCTAAATGCCCGGAAAACAAAAAGTAGGCCCTAACTGGTATAGGACCGTAGCATGGATCATTGTGAATCAACTGTTGTAATTTATTAAGAGGGGGGGCACAACACAAAGATTGTATTGCCAATTGTATTTTCCTCTCCCCCCCGTTTGATTTCCTACTGCCGGAAAGCAGAACCCAGTAATGCTATAAACCAAATTGGTTTTTGGCGTTTATGAATGTAAGATATACTGTTCTAGCGCCTTAACGCGCGTGCGACGTCAAACTGTTAACAGTCGTTTGTGGATGTTTCCGGAAGTTGACGGTACAAACTTTCAGTGTAAGCCTATAACTGAGAGATGCTGGTGGAAGAAAAAACTCCCTCTATTTTACTTCCTTTGTAGGTGTTCTTACCGCTTAAAACTGCCGCGTTTTGAACGTTAGGTTAAAATAGCCCTGTGGAAGTGCACCTTAAAAAAAGTGCTTAAATTCCAAATTGAGCTGAAAAAAGGTAAAAAGAATCATATCTTAATCACTTTCAATGTTGTCAGACGTCCCGACTTTTGCGGCACGTCCAGATTTCTGAGCTAAAATTTAACGTTCTCCGTGGGACCTTGAAATTCCCAATTTTGGGGGTAATTTTTACTTGAACTGAGCTGTCCTTAAAATGGGTTTAGCTATTGTGACATGCACACATGCGACTTATTTTACTATCTCCTTCTCTCAAGAGAATTATAAATTTTTATCCCTGCAGAAAATTTTGAATTTCCCTGGCCAAAAAAGACAACGCCCAAAATTGATCGAAAAAAATTTTTGAAACTGATGAAGAGTAAAATCAAACGCTTCCCTTTTTTCAATATTGTTCAAATTTTATAAAACCATTTGAAATATTAATGAAATAAACATAATCTAATGAAAAGCTATAAACAGAAATGCACACAGAATTATGATTTTATTCGAACTAAATTTCAATCAGACTTTTAAGACAACTTCTCGGGTTTCAAGCCAAAGCAGCTTTTCATAAACTTCAAAATTCTCAAAATAATTTAACTATGATTGACATCACATCTTCCAATTTTAAAATTTTCTAAAAAAAACTTAGAAGATCGTAACGATTTTTTTTCTGAAAACTTGTTTAGTAAAATTAGATTTTTTGAAATGTTAGGAACATATCTTAAAAAAGCTTAGAAAATGCTGCGGTTCTTTTTTAAAATGCCTGAAAAAATAACAGTAATATGAATAATTTTAAATTAAATAAAACATCTATGGAAGTCATTAAGGGAAAAATACAAAAAAAAATTTCCGCAAAAAAAATAGAAAAATTATTTCAATTTGTTTCCGGAAAA